>PVKA01024177.1:15443-34695 GCA_004027165.1 Ctenomys sociabilis | reverse complement strand
AGAATTCATATGTAACTAAGTGTCCATTCCAACCATTAACAAAATAATAATAATGACAATCTTACTTCAATATGTATAATAAGGCATTCTAAGAATAAACTGTAACATGCTTATCAAGAAGTATGTGTAACATAATAACAAGGTCATTCAACTGCTACATAATGAAGATAATTCAAATGGGAGTTGTTGAAAAGTTCAAATACTCATTTTCATAATAACTTAAGCAGTCTAATAAGAAGAAAAATTGTACTCAAACTTTTTATTCTCTTAATCGTTCTCCAGATTACTTCATATTAGTCACTAAGTTAGGTGACTTTTGCTATCATGTATGTTGAATACAGGGTTCAGATAACTATAAAATAATGCTTGAAATTTTACCCAAACATAAAAGACAAAGCATTTGTTCTTCATTCAAAAATGTATATAGGTCAGCTGGGGTTGGACTCCCTTGGCCCCGAACCCTAAACCAGGTGGGTCTGGATGTGCTCAAGATGTCACCTGTCTTTGATTTGCTGGCAGCTCTCTGGGCCACACTCCTCTCGGGATGGAGATCAGGAGCTCAATAGGGAAGGACAAAGACTGCAGGCCCATGTCGGCTGCGGTGCAAGCTAAGTTGCACGTTCAATTGACCAAATCAAGTGCGACCAAATTACATGACAAGGCAAAGAAGTATTTATCGCCCACAAAGTGAAGTTCCTGATCAATAAGCTAATATGCCATAAGGAGGAAAGAAGAGTAGAGATAGACACGCTGTAAGCTCGGTAAGTGTGGACACCTGGGACTGCAGTTGAAGAAGGACTTTA
This sequence comes from Ctenomys sociabilis, assembly GCA_004027165.1. NCBI lineage: Eukaryota > Metazoa > Chordata > Mammalia > Rodentia > Ctenomyidae > Ctenomys > Ctenomys sociabilis. The sequence goes on along the minus strand of PVKA01024177.1, from coordinate 33,892 downwards.
GACTATAGAGAGCAATGGTATTCAAAGTAAGTTTTATCTTTCAGAAAAATCACAGACCATTTAGTTCAACTTATGACAAGCAGTGAGTGAAATAAAATATGCAATAATCCAAGCCGTCTGCTGTGAACATATTGTTAAGTGTAAAGCAGAGAACCAGGCACTGAAGAGAAAAATGAGGACCACAAGTGTCCTCAAGACTGAGAGCTTGAGGGCCTAAAACCGTGACAGGGCATGAGCGGGAGCGGGAGTGGCAGCCTCGATATCAGGTCTGCCTGTTCTCACATTGGAATCAAGACCAACTGGCGGCCCAAAGCCAGTGGGGATCAGAGGGCGACCGCCTGGTTCCATAAGCAGATCCCACACACAGGCATTGAGCCGCACAGAGGAAGCCATGTGGAAAAGAGATGTTAATTCACTTTCAGTTCAGGAATAATGAAATGCCTATTATGTTTATTCTATTTATAGCCAGAAAATATATCATCTCAAATCATCATTCACTTCATTAGGGCAGGAGATAGATTTAAGAAGTTGGGGGAGGGGTTTTTTTGTTTGTTTGTTTGTTTGTTTTAAGATACCTTGACAAGATGGATTTGATAAATTAACACATTGCAAACTGTTATCATAATGTTTTGGTATCATAGAAGGTTCATACATGATATTATACTTACAGAGATTATTTTAACATATGTCTCTTATCAGTAAATTAAGAGAGTGTAGCTCTTTGTGTATCTTATTTTTATACCTGAATTACATCAAAGATTCAATAATTAATACTTTCTACCTTGTTATTTTCCTAGTGGTTGTCCATAGTACTAGAAACCAACATAATATCCTGTCCAACCACGCTTAGTGCAAATCTTGCCTCTCATAGAATTATGTAGAAGCACGGTGTTATCTATCCCAACTGTACTGTCCATATACCCACATCATGATTCTTTCTTTCTATACTCCTTCCTTTGTCAACACCTGTCAAAGATGGACACTCCATTGTCATTCAACTAATTTAGGTGCCTTAACTTGACAACACAATCCAACACAGCCCAGCATTCCACAACAATAGTGAGTTATCCGAAGAAGTTGTCGACCATAGCCACTTACAGCTCAACTTATTATTATGACCCTGCGGCATATACTTCATTTTTATACTTTTCTGTTGGATGGTTAAGACCTATATAGAGCAAGATTTATATGCCAACACATGTACTTTATGTTTCTTATGAGGTCAGTGAAGTCCCCTCAGGGTTTATCTTGTAGTCCTGTGCCTTATTCTGTAGATCCTTTGTCTGTGTCATCCATGTGGATGAGTCACAGCCAATGCTTGACCAGTTTGCTCTCTGTGACAGCCTGAGAGAAAGTTTTCTCTCCATGTGACTCTCCCCAGGCACACTATAGAACTTCAATCTCTTTCCTCTGTGGCTCCATAATCTCCTTGTTCAAAAAATTTGGAGCTCAACTGAGTTTCATGATGTTGCAGTACAGGTTCTCCTATGTCCTGAGTCTTCGCTGACCTTTTTTTTTGTTTTGTTTCGTTTTGTTTTGGCAGAACTAGGAATTGAATTGAGGCCCTTGAGCTTGCCAGGGAAGTGCAACAAGTTTGTTTGTTTGTTTTTTAATAAAAAAATACTAAAAGACAATAATTCATTTTACTAGTACATAAATGGATAGGCAAAATATAAATGTGAAGCAACTCTGTTCAGCACTGGGTAAATTCCCTGTGGACTACCAAGAGGCTTCTTTCCTGGATCTGCATCATCACCACCACCACCATCACCACTGATGACATCTTCAGAACACCAGAATCATGTAAAAAGCCTCACATATACGACCTTATTAGAACCCAACACAATCAAATGGATACACACATTAACTATTTCATTAGAAATCCATGTATCAAAGTAATTTACCTAAGATTAAACTTCATCTTATACCAAAGAATTAAATTTCAAGATCCAGTACGTATTTTTATAACAAAGATACAATTATTGCTTGGATTTGGTTTGGAATCAGGGTATACCATAACCATGGGACCAGACAAAACTGCGACTAAATTATACTTTCTTAATTTAGTACAACACTAATAGATTCTACTATTGAATGGAAAGTAAATCCCGTAGAACTTCAGTTGCTTTCACTGATCAAACAGTATCCAAGTGTCATCTTGCCCTTAGTCCACAATGAAGGTCAAGCTCATATTACAGCTGGCCCTGAGGGGAAGCCGAATAATGATGTTCATCACACCTTCAACCAATAGATGATGCAAAAGGGGGTGGGAAAACTTCACCTACCACAAAGACAGAGATATTATACTACAAAGATGCAATAAAGATTCTACAAGAGAGGATTTTGCTACTTGAATGAAAGAATTATGATAGAGAAAATATCTTTGATTTTAATCACAAAAGAAGATAAACCAGAGCTATACTAACAGTTTTACACCCGCAGCAAATAATTACTATTTTTATCCCAAATCAAGCAATAGATATACTCACAAAAATTTTAAGTGCTCAAGCCAGGGAGCTAGCTCAGCAGTTTAAGTGTCTGCCTGGCAAGCACAAGGACTGGGGTTTGATCTCCAGTACCACATGCCTTGCTGGCCCCAGAATCCCAGGCCTGCCTGGCCATCCACTGAAACAGGACATGGTGGCACATGCCTGTGATCCCAGTGTGAGGGAGACTGAGACAGGAAGCTCACTAGGAGTCTGAGCTGTGTAGCGAAACCCTATATCAAATAAATAAAAACTTTAAAAAAAATTTAAGCATTCATTTAAAATCAAACTCTAAAACTAAAATGTGATTTTAGAAATAAAATGTATTTGTAATTACATTTGCCAATTGCCTTTTCTTTAACATTGATTTATTCACAAAATTTTCTTCATAGGAGACACAGTGGTCCATTTTTACATTTTCCTAATACATTTTTTTTGTTTACCTCCAAAATCTGCAAAATTCCTTTCCATGCTCCAGGAAAACAATCTTAATCTTATGTACTTCACATAATTTTTACACTATAGATTTCTCTCAGTGCCAATTTTTATGGTAGTTAATTAATTCTACTATTATCTAGCAAATGTCCAAATTATTTCATTTTTCTGTACTATGTTCCTATACTTTACAGGTTCTTTTGACATTAATAACTTGAAACATCCTGAAGATGACTTTTGTTTCTTGTGAATCCCCACACATTTTCCCACATGCATGTGATAAACAGAAAACATAAACAAATAATGGCCTCAAATTCTCATAACCACAAGATTTTATTTCCTCATTTTAAACCTTTGGTATGAATTAAAACTCATTCACTGGTAATTGACAGGTACCAAAGTCAAAACAAGTCCCTTAAAAAATGTATGTTGCTTTGACCCCCCAGGGTAAAGCTGACCCCAGACAAGACTCAAGCTGACCTTTAGAAGATCCCTCAAGAGAGCTCCCTTGCTTTCTCTAAATTCTATTTGCCTTTCTCTGTTGCAGTTGTTTTCTCTGATGACAGACAGATCTCAGCTACTAATGAGGATACTCACTGGAAAATCTTAGTTTTTATTACTAAAACCTCAACCAAAGAAAATACAGGGACTATTGCTGTTGCTATTGGTCTGGATGACCGCCCACATTACGTGCTGTTCACTGTTTCCCTGGCATAGCAGGGCTAGTCAGTCCACAGATCAAGGACATACCACATGAGCTGACCATCCCATTCCACTCATGGAATTATATTGATCAGATTCGCTGGAAGAGAAATGTTGAGGCATATAAATTAATGTCCCCTTACTATATTTTGCTTTAAATTGCCAAGTATATATATATATTCCTTTCCATAAAATGTAGGATTTCTTGTTGACTAAACTATTCCACAATGAAACAGCAAAGAACAACTGAAGAGTGTACTGCAGCACAAATTCTCACCCTGTGTCCCATCCCTCTAAAGTCTGGTATCATTTGTGAACACAGTTTCTTCTTCCCTACTAGAGACTGGAATCAGCTGCAAGAGATTTGGGCATCTGATGCACAGAGAAGACAAACACTGTGGCCACTTAAAGGACAACTGGAGCACGAACACGGAGCTGAAGCTGTAAGCCAGGACGACATGGCACAGCCTCCTTGGTGGCTTGAGGAGACTCCACAGAGCACAGAGCGAGCCAGGCCACAGCAGCTTTTCTCTGGCAGGTTCAGGATGTGGATTTCTCAGCTTACCCATGGCTAGATAGTTCTGTAAAGAGAAGGGAGGAAACTCAATCTGTTTTTGCAGCCAAACTCATTTTAATTTTTCTCCCCACAGAAGAGTGATTGAGGAGACAGAGGGAATTCATGTGTTGTTCTTTAATGACTGTTTCTCTACAAGGAAATATAGAAATTAGTAAAAAACACTTTTCCACTGTGATCACTGAAAAGGTATCTCTTCTCCAAGAGCAATAACCCATGATAAAATAGCATTTATCCAGCAAAACTAAAGGAGAATTATAAAAGTGGATATGACAATTGAAATAAGTAACAACTAACTTGAAAAGCAATAAAGGTTCAGAACACTTTACATGTCATTCTTTCCCCCTCCAGCTTCCACAGGTGATCAGGTAGGCTAGTTGGCCATGCTCGCTGGCTCTGGCCAAGCACAGGGGGTACTAGGAACTATCTAAGTGTTAAGTTTTCAGTGGCACTTGTTTTACTAATCTAAGATTTTCCATATGATAATTCTATAAGCACTACAGACCACAAGCCTATTTAAATTCCAGCAATGCCATTTGCCAATATTAAAGCCATAAATCCTAGTGGACCCTAACTTAGTAAGAAACCATGAATGTCTTCTCACAGAGTAGGGCTTTAGCTCTTCCTATGTTGAACCTGCACAAAATGCTCCTGTGATGAGGTGCAGGCTAGTAGCTTCCTCTGCTATTGATTGCATCCAAGGGCACAGGACCCTGCTGTGAGAACAGGTATAAATTCAGTGATATGAAGAGTCCACAAAAGAAGATGCACAGAAACTGATCAGATCGAGCACTGTCCAGTCAAGACATGCCACACCTACAGCAGCAACAACGTCTTTCTGGAACTCACCTTCGCCTTCTGCTGAAGCTCCCATCCTCCTCTATGTGCTCCTACCAACAACTTCAGAGCAAGAAAAAGAACTCGGATCTTGCAAATTCTCTTAGTTTTGTGCTAATCTGCATGTTAGTAGAGATCACTGGTCATGTTCAGAGACTTCTCTTTATAGAATTGTACAATTTATTTCACTCTTCTTTCAACCAATTCAATCATTAAAAAGCCTTCAAGATTCACCAACACATTCTGCATCTTAAAGTTTTTGTAATATGTATTTCAAAGCTCTAGTCTCCCTGGGTGTAGTTTCCAAAATATGAGAGGCAACTTTGGTCAGACGCAGAATTTAATTTGCTGTTTATTTTGTTGGTACAGTAGAGGAAAAGACACTTGCCATACGGGTATAGCTATATCCTAACAGTCTGTAATCTGTGCTCAATTCAGTCAGTTTGTATTTCAGATTGTATTACTAGCAACACTTCCACCTACTATAATTTGATAGTATGACCAAAACCCATGCACCATGATCTATTTAAGGAAAGGGTTTATGTACTTAAAGTTTTAGGCAAGACTAAGTCTCATTGCTCAGTACTCTTGCTTGAGTAAGTATGAGTGCATTTGTGTGTGCCCCTTTCCTTCCTTCCTTCACTTCCTTGTTAGTTCATTCTCTGGGCAGCAGGGCTTAGAAAGCCCCATGAGTCCTTCCAGGTTTACACAGATCACCTTAGCAACCCCAGCAAAAGAAGTCTCTTATGGTCAGCAAAATGTACATGAATTCTTAGTAAAGACGCTCATTACCTTAGAGAGGTAGGAAACTAATTAATGTTCCCCACCTCAAAGATGTCTCAATCTCCTGAACTGAAGAACATGTTACCTTAAATGGCAAAGGAGGCTTTTCAGGCATAATTAAAGTTAAGGCCTATGGTATTGGGAGATTGTCCTGAATTATGTGAAGGGTCTCAAAGTAAATCACATGAATCCTTCAAAGTGGAAGAGAGGTCTGGTGATTCAGCTCAATGGTAGAACACTTACCAAGTGCATGTAATGCACTGAGTTCAATCCTCAGCACCAAAAATGGAGCAAGAAGATAATAAGAATGCCAGAGATGTAGCATAGTGAGAGAACTTTGGTGCTCCTTGATTGTAACATATAGTGGGCTACGTACAAGGATCAGTACAGTGATTTAAATACAGCACAAACTCAGCCAACACAGAAGATAAATATAATGGTGACAATGATGTTCACAGCAGAATAGCCATATATACCATATTGTTCCTTTGTTATAGCTAAGTAACATTAAGCCTTGTCTTGCTGAAAAAAGTATGCAGTGATGGATTTCCAACTGGAAGACTCCAGAAGAATTATGAGCACTAGTGCAGAACTTTTTTTATGTTGTCATAAAGCTGAAAGAAGTCAATTAGGTCTAGCACTTCATTAATGGTTTCACAAATCACATTTAGAGCCAGCCCCCTATCCTGTGTAATACTACAAAGTGCCAGTTAGAGAGACAAGTTTTGACATCCTTACATTATGGCAGTACAGAAGCTCCAGGGTGATGAATTTTTACTTGTGCTTTGGTGGATCCATGCAAAACTCTAAGAGCCATTTTTCCAATTACTAACTCTTCAGGGCAATGAAGACTTTGCACAAGTCCTGAGTTTATATTACTGGTATGATCAAAGCACTAATGAAACTACTGGATGGCAGAAAGTACTGAACTATTAAGAGAAACTACAAAAATAAATGACTGCCTAGCTCTGAGTCTACAAAAAATGGGAACCTTCTGGTTTTCCTTGATTGCCTATTAATTTCTCATGATAGAGCCCCATGTGGTGTTGCTTTGGCAAACTTCACTGAAGCATGTTTTCTCTTCTGCAAATTAGTAAAGCAACATTCCGCATGTGATCCTCTTAATGGAGCTTTGCATCCCACTGTTCTTTATGATTATTTTAAGAGGAGTAGGTGCTTTCTCATTCTCAGGAGTAATGACTGGACTAGTTGGAGTTCTTTGTGGGTATTTCAATATATAACCCAATAGGTGTCAGGAAGAAGTCGTGCTGTGTGCAGCCGCACAAGTATTCATTCGCCACTAATACATGCATTGAAATGTTGTAAAGCTCATAGTAGAATCTAAATGGCACAGTAAACTATGAATTTAATGAGCAACTTGACTTTCTATTCTTCTTCAATGACCAACCTGGGTGCCATAGAGCTCCTCGGCACAGACATTTTTAATGGCTCATTTGCAGGTTCAGCTCCATCAGTCATCTTTCATAAAACTTCTGGTTGCACTGAAATAGTTTTGGCCAAGATCAGCCCCAGTGCAGACAGATAAGCTTGGCACAGAGCAGCCTCTCTCTACAGTGAATGGCACTATGTGACGCAACCTGATCGAGGAACTAAGCAACTAAGTTTCTGCCAGTCACAGTAGGTGCTGCTGTGCCAGCCACAGGCTGCCAACTGATGAGCCACACTTCTGTAAAGCAGGAGTCGCCTGCAGCCAGTGGGGTTGTTTCTGTGTGCCACTTCTTTTCTTGCTATAAACACAATGTGCTTAGGTGGGTATCTGGAGCATTGGGGGCCATGTGTAGTCTGGAATATTACCTGGTTCTAAGGCCCTGCAAGCAGGGGCTGGGGTTCAATCCCTGGACCTGCCATGCCAGCTCCACCCATGGAGCACACTAAAACGGCAATTGAGACTGGGCATGGTGGCATGCATCTATAATCCCAGCTCCTGGAATGCTGTAAACATGCAGATCACTACAAGTCCTATCTAGTAGTCAGACCCTGAACACCATGTAGACCCTTCCCTAAAATAAAAAAAAGAAAGAAAGAAAGAAAGAAAAATTCGCATGCCTATATCAGGTAATCAAAACAACTAATTTGAAGACAACGTTATGCAATACAACTACTATTGTTAAATTCATATTTATTGTTTTGTTTAGTGAAATTCCGTATTGCTTCAAATAGGTTTTTATTTCCATTTTGTATTCTTTCTAAAAATTAAAATAATTAAAATTGAAATTTTTCTTCAAATGTCATCTCCCAATAAAGAAGTATTATTACGTATTCTATTAAAATTCAGCTGCCTTTTTCACTATCTGCACTGTGGCTTTCATTGTATCATTTACCATCACCATCATCCCTACTATGTGTTTCATTTATTTTCATTATTCTCTAACTCCACACTCCCCAACTAGTATATAAATTTCCACAAACAACCCAAATTATCTCTTTTACTTACTGATGTATCCGCAGTGAATGAGTGTAATTGACAAAATGGAAACTATAAGTGTTGGTTCTACATTTCTGTACTGTGGATTTATCAATATACCAGATAAAAGCAGCCCAAAGGAAATCTCAGCACTCAGCCTAAGTATTTGGTAATGCCACAACAATGTAGGTATACACTAATAGGAAGAAAACGGCCCTATTTACCATTACTTGCCTCGATTAACAAACGCAAAGGATTTGAATGGGTGTAGGAAAAGCTATTACACTGTAAATATGCATTTGTAATTGAGAAAGACACAAAGAGTAAAATAATCTTTCTCCTCCTCCTGAATCCAAAAAGCCAAGACTTTCTCTATCAGAGATTAGTGCCCACTACAGGTTGCACAGAGAGATGAAGAAGCACACAGTCACTTACCTTTTAAGACCAGAATTTGCTCCTGAACCAAGAACCAATTTCAAGTATCTGATGCCAGTCAAGGCCCAAATGGCAGCAGGAGCTCAGCCTTGGGGCAGCAAGAGTGGCAGCCATCCCCAGAGAGCAACTAAATAGTTCCCAGACACCAGGGCCTGTCCCATCCCGTCTGGTTTCACCAACACTCCACTGCAGATCCAGCGTCATTAGGAAAACTGCATCACTAGAAGACACTGAAGGAGTTGAGCTGAGGTCTCCCCTAGTTTTCAGCATCTTTCCCAGGGAGCCTCAGGGCCAAATTTTACTTATTTTAGAAAAACATAAACTAATGTTTCTTCTCTTGTTCACAAATGATATAGAGAATTTTATCCTCTCTTCCCATCACTACTTACTTGAGACTACTAAAATATTCTTCCTCATTATGGCTCCAGTATGCATGAGGTAGTGTATTGTTTTTTAAACCATAACCAAGATTCTGCTGAAAAACCTTGGTGACAGAGAAGAAGTCAATAATCACTTTTAACTTAAAGAACATCCTCGATAGTAAAAATAAAAATAGTGGGTCATCCTTAAACTTAAGAAATATTGCAAATGTTTAACAATATCTGTAACAGGGGTAAGGAGACAGCTCAGTGGCATAAGCACCTGCCTGGCAGTATAAGGACTTGGGTTTGATCCTTGGTATCCCATGCTGTGCTGGCCTTAGAACCCCAGGCACACCATGCAGCCCACTGAAATGGGGCATGGTAGCACATGCCTGTAATCCTCGGGCTAGGAAGGCTGAGACAGGACAAGTCCTAGTTGCATAGTGAGACCCTGCATGGAAAAAAGTACTGTAGTAGATATAAATTTAAGTGGCAAAAGTTTTAAATAGGAAGAGAATTGAATGGATCACAGCATGCTGCTTTAGAATACCTTTGTAAGGCTCTCAACTTCTAAGAAAGAACACAATTTCCCTAAGAGGGAAAGACCTGTTAGCACAAGTCCTGGGTATAAAGACACTGCGAGGTCATAGGCAAACTCTAATAAGGCCTAATGTTTTAAGACAACATGTTGGAAAAGTACCTTAAGCCCCCAACATAAGGAATTTTTGGGTGAAGATGATAGTTTTAGGGATGGAAAAATAATTTCTGAAGAAAAAAAACAAAAAAAGAAAGGAAAAGGGAGGAGAAGTGGGAGAGAAGAGAGGAGCAGGGTGAAGAGGCAGAAGGAATGAAAGAAGAAACAAAAGAAAAATTATTAAAATCTTGAATAAGGCTTGTTTCTGAAGCTAGGGTGAAATTCTTTTTTCTGGAGGTGTGGATTTTTGAGACAGGTTCTCACTGCAAGGTTCAGGCTGGCTTTGAACTCACTATGTAGCCCAGGGTGGCCTTTAACTTAAGGCCACCTCCCTACCTCTACCTCTGGCATGCTAGGATTACAGGTGTGCACATAATAAAATTTTTCTGCACTGCTAAGCTGACTCTACCTTTTAAAAAGACTGCAGTGGAGTCATTGTTCCCCCAAGCAGCACAACTCCCAGAGTTACAGGAGCTCTGGCACTGACCACACTGAGAACCAGAATGAGCACTGATCTGCTTCTTAAGCAACCTTCCAAATGAAACTGAGAGTGGAGCTGCATTGTTCTGAGGCTGATGGGAATTCACAAGTCTCTGCCCACAGCAAGCAGCATTCTTTGGCAGAACAAGTGAGGAATGTGCATTTGAGAACAACGGCCCAGATCCTGCAGCTGCAGCAGAGGGCAGCTGAGCCAGGCAGAGGCATGGCTCTCTGGGTGCCTTTCTGAGGGTTCCTTAGGAGCTCACTGCAAATGTAAAGCCCACCCTCCTTGCTGCTTTGAATATCCTTTTGTTGGTACCATAAGAGTTCACCACAAAAGCAAAGCTAAACTGGGAATGCCGACCATAAGTCTGTCTTCAATCTGCTATTGGTACTATGCCAGAAATACACTAGCTCCAGGCAGGTGGAGGAAGCAGGATGGCAGTATGGGAAGCCTGACGAGGCCAGCCTGCTCTGCCCCAGAGCTGCAATTGGCGCTCAGTGGTGAAGGTGCTCAGTTTTGCGAGACAGCTTTCCCATTGCTGAGGCACATTGCCAGGTACTGCAGTATAAAGGAGCAGAGGTCTAAAGCCTTCCAGTGTCAGGACATTTGGTCCACAGAACTGGCGAGACATGGTGAGGAAGGGCATCATAGATCAGAGGAACAGTGCCAGAGTAGGGCAGGAAGGATCAGACAGAACCCCAAGACTGCCCAGTCACACCCACACTGTGCTTCATCAGTGCAGTGGCTGCCGCCAAGCCAACTGGGCTAAGCAACAGTTTTAACCCTCAGAACAACTTCCCTTAACTTGACACCCAAATCTGCCTCCCCAAACACAATCTCAAAACACAACATAAGTAACTTCACTAACCTGTCACAAGAGTCTTGCATACAACTGAAAGTGCAATAATTCCTCCCCAGTGTCTCAGCAGTTCCAGTATCTACTCTGAGATTCAAGGAAATCTTTTAGCTGTGAACCACTATAAAATTTGAAGCAGAAGGCTTTTCAATCCCAAACTAAAAGAAAAGAAGGAATAGAAGAATAGAAAAGAATCAGACCACAGAAGAACCAGTACTCGGCAGGTCGAACTTGAGTCCCATGACTCGGTGTCTGGCACAGGAGGCCCCCACTGAGTTCCCAAGAACTTCAGAGCCCAGGACGCCGAGGTCTAGGTGCTTGAAGCCCACATGGCACCTCTCGTGGTAGGTGGCTGGCCTCCTACCACTTGCAGCCTTCCTCTGCACTCAGCCCACTCTCAGCATATCTGCTGTGCCATCAGCTCTGTTTCCAGCTTCAGGCAGCCCCTCTCAGAGGTGCTCTACCTGGCCTCCAGGGCCTTCCTTTGAAGCCTTGACAGCAGCCTCTTACCCCAGCACTTCTGCTTCCGGCATGCCTGCATGACCAGAACCATATAAATGAGGACAAGGCTCTGCGGGCAGCAGGAGCAGCAACTGTCCTTCCTTGAACCATGGCTGTGCTGCTTCTGTGGGCTTGACTGGCTGAGCATGGTGAAAAGAATTCCTAGGAGAGATTCCTGGGCTCCTTGGGCAGGGCCCAGGGTACTCTCCTCCCAGGCGACAGTGGACTCATGTGCACCCCTGTGCCAGGGGGCGGGGCGTCTTTCTGTTTTCTGAGATGCTCTCAAGTCGTCTTTACTTTCCCCACTATGAATTAGGTGATTTCTTTTAAATGCACTAATATCTTTGGCAACCAAAATCCTTTTAGCCTCAACTCCATGCATGGTTCCTTTGGATGGAAATTCAGATGCTTCTGCCCTGCTTTCTGCTCCTCATCTGCACCAAATGCTTGGCTGAAGCTGACGGCAGAGCCCATGCATAGCCTGCACACTAAGGTGCCTTCAAATTTCTACTAGACATAAAGTCACAAGACAGGAGTAGATTGTCAAAAGGTAATACGCATGGCCTCCAGTCTGTTTCCCAATAGAATTCTGGCCTTTACTGTCTGCATTCCAAGCAGATTCTTCTCTTTAAATTCAAATCAGAATGGGCCACCTGGATCTTCTGTAGCTTTCTAGGGATTCTGTAGCCTGTATTTCTATCAATTTTTCCAAAGTCTTCTCACAATTTGGATCCCAGGCTTCCAAATCACAGGAGAGTAACAATCCTGACTCTGTGGTAGTACCCACTTTTTGTTCTAGTCAACTTTCCTATTTCAGGGACAAAGCCCCAGATTTCCACAATTTAAAGGATTTAATTTGGCTCACTGTTTCAGAGGATTTGGTTGGCTCAGGTATTAGTTATTTTTCTCTGGTTGCTGAGACAAAATGCCTGATATCTAGAGTTAAAGAGGGTAATACTTATTAAGCTTAAAGTTTTTGGAAGTTTCAGTCCATAATCAGCTGGCTCCAAGGCAGGATAGCATGGTAGAGGGACAACAGTTGTTCTCCAAAGTAGAGGACGACAAAAACAACAAGAGCAAAAGGAAGGGAGAGAAAACTTCTTCACTTATGGTGTAAGCAGGTACCAGCCTAGGGTTAGGGTCCTTACGCCCACACCATCTCTCCACATTCCTCTTTCCCAGGCTCAGGGTATTTACAAAGTGAAGACCCTGGACCCCTGATGAACGGCTTAGTTAGAACTGAACTTCTCAGGGGTTGGGAAGATGGCTCAGTGGAATAAGTGCTTCCCTGGCAAGTGCAAGGACCTGAGTTTCAAGTTTTTTTCCTTGAAAAAAAAAACAGAACTGAACTTCTCAGGTTGACACAGTTACGATTACACCTTAGTGTTCAAACAGTGCCCTAGGGCATGTGCCTTACACCCCAGAATGAGGAACTGCTGAGTTACTTAGTTAAGCTTCTAAGATTCTCAAGTGATACAATGTATCCAGGCTTGCAGCTTGTTTCTGGGCAGAAATATTGTGGCAGAAAGCAATGGAAGAGCAAAGCTTCCTGTTAGCTAGAAAGCAGATCAGAGAAATAGCACCAGAGCAGAAGGGCCCAGAGACCAGGTATAGGATCCAAGGGTTGTAAACAAGGCCAGGCCACTAACATTTGTGTCTTTGAGTAATGTCAGATTGTATTGAAAGATAATGGATTTGCTAACTATACTAATTTTTATCAACCTTATTAGGCCTTATTCAAGGTACATTCAATGGCCAGTGAGCTGAACAATCACAAGTTCTTTTATCCCAATTAAACTATTAATATCTATGACACTCAAGTCATACATCACACTGTACACAATAAAATATGTGAATCAAAGAATGCCTAAGATAAGGTTAACTGTTGTTATAGGATTTTCACAAGTAAAAGTCAAGGCAGAGTTCTACAGAGATGTGAAAAGATATCACAGATGGCTGCATAAAATTAATGACCAGGCAGAGCTTTGCAGAGGATCAGTGCAGGTAGAATTGCTTCAGAGCTTACACCCATGTTCAGATGGCCACTCAAGAGTTCAAGTAGGGCAAGCAGTGTGAAGCAGAGAGCACACCAGCCTGAAGCCGGGTCAGGGAGCCTGAATACAGAACCTGAGATTTTGTGATGCACTCATTACAGAGATGAAGGACAGAGGGCAGAGTGTCCCCTCTTTTACATGATCCAGGAGACAGGACTGTGTTGTTCTGTGTCTGCATGTCTGATAAGCTCATAGGACTGCATTTCTCATACAACTTACGTATGTTATGCTTCTACGCATACTTGGCTTGCTTTGTTAGATTACAGGTGGCAATAGCTTCATTGGCAAGACTAGTTAACCAGTTTTCTTTATGATTGTGTGGTTCAGTTGGAAGGGTTTTTTCCAGCAAGTTTGGTATGTTCCAACACCTGAGAGTTATCTATTCATACTGCAACTTACCGAGTCATGCTGCTCCCCATCTTTACTCAAAGTGGAGCAAGCTGCTGTTTGATAAACTAAAGCTCCTGTAATGACCTGGAATTTTTTTTAATTAATTTTATTTAGGATAAAATAGAAATGAGACAGTTTCAAAACAGGTGAGTAAGACAGTTTCAACAATTAATACATTGTATATTGTTGTCTTTGTAGTAGTTATTCACAGTACAAGATGCAGACATAATATCTTGTCTAAACACTAGTAGTATAAATATTTCTTCTCATTTTAGTATAAATATTTAGTATAAATATTAGTATAAATATTTCTCGAAGAGAAAGTATATCTATATCTATCCTATTTTGTATATACAGATATATATTTTTTTACTACAAAATGGTCCTTCATTTATATCCTCCTTTTCTGTTTAGTTTTGTCAGAGATAAGTAACTTATTGCTATTTAAATATTGTAGGTATATGAATTCAGCAAAATAATCCAATATAGTCCAGTAGTCCATAACAGTAGTGGGTTATCCATAGGACTGGCAATGCCAGAAGTTGTTGACTTGAGCCTTTTACATCTCGCCATATTAATGTGGCTTTACTTTTTATACCTCACATTTCTAATTTTCTGCTGGATGGTAAAGACCAAGATAAAGCAAGACCTATATAACAAGAAATTAACTTTTGTATCTAACAAGGTCTGTCATATCCCTTCAGGATTTGCCCTGAAACCCTGTACAGCAGTTTGTAGATGTTTCGTCAGTGCCAGCCATGTGAATGAGTCACAGCCATTGCTTGACCAATTGGCTCTCTGTGAAAACCTGAATGTTTTCTCTCCATGTGACTCTCCTTAGGCACATTCTACATCATTGACCACTTTCCTCTGTGGCCCCACAATCTCCTTGATCAGGAAATTTGGGACACCACTGAGTTAAATGATGTTGCAGTACAGATTCTCCTATGTCCTGAGGACTTGGAATTTTGTGTTGTTGTTGTTGTGTTATAAGGCTATGACTGCACACCCTTTCATTAGGTTTTGTTGCCGACTTTAAGCTAGTGTTGCTAAAGTAGGACTTTCAGTGCTTTCCAAAACCAATTGTAAAACCAAAGTAGCATAATTTAAATAAGGACAAGTAAGGGCTCCAGTGTTTGTAGTATTGGGGATCTGCTTGAATTTGGTGATCTAGTAGATTCCCATAAGTCTCAGGACTATAAGACTTATGCTCAGCTTCTTATGTTCAGAGAAAGGAAGCTTTCAAGTCCAGTGTCACTAGCAAATTGTGTAGTCTCCTAAAGACAATCCTACATCCACCCTTTTCTCAGCTCCTCCTCCCTCCCAGAGGCTTACCAATGCCCCTCCCTGGAGGCTCATGGCATCCCTTTCTCATCTCTCCTGAGAGAATTCTGTTCCCCCAGTTCCTCCATTCAACCCCTACTCCCCTTATTGCCTCCTGATTCCACTACACCTAACCAGGTTAGGTTGTTCCCTAACCTGCTATCCTACCCTGCCAGCTCTTCTCTAATTGTCACTGGGGTTCAAAGAGAAGTAACCTCATAAAGACCTCCTGAAGCCTGGAGCACACTCAGATTTACATGTTATTGATATAGGCTTGCTATATATTTGTAAGAATAAAGAATTTGGTATTCAATTCAGTGAGGGGTAATTTATCACACTTTATGGTTTTAAAAATTGCAAAATGACCACTTTCTTTTTTGTATTTTTAGGGAAGGGTGTACAGTCTGTTCAGGGTCTCAATACTACATGAGACTCATAGTGATTCTCCTCTTTACAGACTCCCAAGTGCTGCGATTGCAGGCGCATGCCACACCACTGTGCCCAGTCTTAATTGCCACCTCAGCACTCCAAGGCAGGTGTGGGGATCAATCACCTGGCCCTGTGCCTGCTTGCAGGTGTTTTAATTAGCTGAGCTACTTGTCCGGCCATAAAGTGGAGTAGGATTTGTTTTTGTTTTTCTTTCCTCTTTTTTTTTTTTTTTTTTTTTTTTTTTTTTTTTTTTTTTTTTTTTTTTTTTTTTTTTTTTTTTTTTGCCTGCTCAGGCTGCCTTAAGGGCCGGTCTGGGGATCGAGCCATAGTCCTCTGTGCCTTGACTGGGTTTGCCAGAGCAAGCACTTAAACAACTGAGCTAACCCTCAAGCCCCCACCCACCCATCCAAACTTTTAAAAAAGAGTCTTTAAAACCCTGGAACACCTTTGACATGTACATGTAGACTAAAACCTTATGGGGAATACTTAAAATCCATTCCTATTATCTTCACACAATTGACTGGTCAAATAGACAAGATTACATGTAATAGGGCCAGACCGATAGTTCAGCAGATTAAAGCACCTACTTATGCAAAGCACAGCAGCCAGAGTTTGATCCCTGGCATGTGTGCCCACCTCATCCACAGGCACGCTGAGGCTGTGATTGAGACTGAGAGTAGTGTAATCCCAGCACTTGGGAAGCTAAAAACAGGAGAATCATTGTGAGTCTGATCTGCATAGTGAGACCCAATAGACCCTGACCTAAATAGAGAAAAAATATTACATGTAATAAAATTCTGTTTCTTTTTTATTTTATTTTATTTTATGTATTTAGTACAGGGTCTACTAGATGTACAGGGTCTCACTAAATATATCGGACTCATAGTGATTCTTCTGTTTTCAGCCTCCCAAGCACTGTGATTACAGGCGCACACCATGACACCCAGTCTCAATTGCTGTCTCCGCATGCCCCAGGGGCAGAGGCAGCACTAAAAGCTGGGGATCGGACCCTGGCCACTGTGCTCCTCTTTTTTTATTTTAAAGAGAGAGAAGATTAACAATAAAATCAAGATTTAAAATGGTTAGTAGTAGAGTTACAATAATTGATACATTGCATATTGCTGTCTTTGTATTAGAACACAAGACAGCAATAGGTACAATATTTTGCCTACCAATATTAGCATTAGACATTCTTTTCAAGGAACTAAGAAGAGCTATTTTAACTATCTTGGATATACATGTCTTTCTCCTTCTTCTTTTCCCCTTTCCCCCACTGAGTTTGACTTTTCTTTTGCAGTTTTTCCCAGGTTGCACTATCTATTACACATTTCAGATCCCATTTTCTTGTTCTCTTTCCCACACTAGTGAGCTAAAACAACGATTGCACATATGTGTCTGATTAACCTCACATATATGTATGGTCTTGGATGTCTACAGAAGTCTTCAGTTTATTCATCTTTATGGCTGAGCAGTACTCCTAATAGAGCACAACTTTTTTTCCATTCCTCTGTGGATAGGCATCAAGGTTGAGTCCAAGATTTATCTGCTATAAATTGTGCTGCGATAAATACAGATACACATAGATCACTGTGGTATAATGTTTTTAATTTTTCTGGGAAGATATCCAGAAGTGGGATAGCTGGTGTGAATGGGATCTCTACTCCCAGTTTCATAAGAAATATCCACACTGATTTCCATAGTGGTTTCACCAGTCTTCACTTCCACTACCAGTGGAGAAAAGTTCCTTTTTCCCCACAGCCCCACCATCATTTGCTATTGGATGACTTCTTGATGATTACCATTCATTCTAGGTTGAGATGGAATCTCAGTGTTGTTTTATTTGCTTCTCTCAAATGACCAATGATGTTGAATTTTTTTCATGAATTTCTTTGTCATTGTATTTCTTCTTCTGAAAAGTGTGTGTTCATCTCAGATACCCAATCTTGGATTGGGTTTTTGAATTTGGGGGGCTGATTCTTTCTATTTCTTTACATGTTGTAGGTAGAAGCTTGTTGTGGGATGGCTCCTATAATTTTTCCCAGTTTGTAGATTTTCTTTTTATTCTGTTGGTGATATATTTTGTTGTTGTTGTCAAGAATAATAATAATAATAATAATAATAATAATAACTAAAGGCATAGATTATAAAATGTTTGAAAGGGTGTTGGGAAGATAACTTGGCAGAATAAGCACTTGACTGGCAAGCACAAGATCCCAAGTTCAATCCCCGGTATTACATGCTGTGTTGGTCCTGAAATAGGTATGGTAGCACATGCCTGTAATCCCAGAAGTAAGAAAGCTGAGACAGGAGGATTACTATGAGTCTGCTTGGAACTGTGTAGCCTCAGTCATTACCTTCACAAAGAGCCTATGGCCAGAAATTAGAGTTATTATACAAAACTGTAACATAAATGCTATTTTCTCTGAAATATACATGACAATTCAATGTCATATGACTCCAATGAGGAAAAATGTCAGTTAACACAAGGCAATTCATGGCATTATAATTTAAACAGTAGGAAGGACACTAACCAGGGAAATCTGCTACGTTCAAGATCTTAATAAATAGGGCTAGGGAGATAGCTCAGCATATAAGTGCCTTCCTGGAAAGAGCAAGGTCACAAATTCAATGCTCAGTACCAAAAAAAAAAAAAAAAAAAAAAAAAAAAAAAAAAAAAAA
>PVKA01024177.1:0-15343 GCA_004027165.1 Ctenomys sociabilis | reverse complement strand
ACCCCAGCATGCAAGGGAAGTCAACTGTTGCCAGCAGTGTATGTCTAACCTCCCTTCCAGCACAGAAAGACATAGCATGTCCCAACATTAGCACGTTTTATTTTACTTGTGAGGGACCTAGTCCGACAAACCACTTGATGTTATTTTCTGCTTTATGGCCATAGAGTTCTTTCCTCAGGGGCACTAATCCAATAAGTAAACTTTTCTGGGAGGAGACTTCCTTCACAGCTAGGGGATTAAAATTCTTTGCTCTCCTTCACTTTTGAGATCCCTAAATTTTAACTACTAGCCTTTGTCCTTTAATAACTGATACTAACCATGACTTTTCTTATTATTCTCAA
This sequence comes from Ctenomys sociabilis, assembly GCA_004027165.1. Taxonomy (NCBI): domain Eukaryota; kingdom Metazoa; phylum Chordata; class Mammalia; order Rodentia; family Ctenomyidae; genus Ctenomys; species Ctenomys sociabilis. The sequence continues at coordinate 15,002 of PVKA01024177.1, read as the reverse complement.
AACTCTACAATCTCATTAAACCATCATTAAAAACCGTAGTAGGACATCTGACTTCCTTTGGATGGCAGTGTCTAAAGGCAGTCTCATCTGGAAACCCCCTTCCCAAAGAAGTCATGCATTCTTCTATGCTACTCACAATTATCACTACTTAGTCAACACCAGAAGCTCTCCAAGGTCTTCAACTATAATTCAAAGTCAGTGGATCCTATATTTAGTAACTATAATATCCTTGTCCTCCCAGAAAAAAAAAAAGCTTCAAATAACACCAGTTAACCCAACAGCTGAGCACAACTGAATAATCTTTCCTACCAGCTTTGCTTTAATCTCTAATCCTAACATCATTCCTGCCTCTAGCCAGCCTAACACCAATCACTTCATAGTTGGCCTCTGTTCTGCTCCCCAACATTGTACCTCTTTACTCAAATAAACAAGTAAACAGTATATTTTCGGTTTTTCATGGAAATCAGTAGTATATGTTCTGTTCCTGGAGTTTACTGGGGGCTTTAACATGTTCCTGGAACTATAAATGCAAGTCTGAAATTTTAGCCTCATCCTAAAACCCTCATCCAATCTGTAGATGCCTTTCTCTCCTCATCTGGCAACTTGTTTTTGCCTACCAAATATGTACTACAAGCTCTTTCTCAGAAGAAATGTAAGTTCTCCACAAGTACAATTATACAGATCTCAAGGGCATTAGGCTGTGATATATCCCATGCAGGGAATAATCTTTCAATTCAATAAATCAAGGCCACCATCAATTTCCCTGGATCTGAGACCAAAACATATCTCCAAAGGTTTATACAACTCGTCTGCTAGTACAGGCACTGGCTTCTTAACTCTTCTATTGTGGCCTTGCTTTTCCAGGCCCCAACTAAAGTGTCCACCCCCAAACCTCTTACTGAGATTGTCTTGTGTGCATCCAAAGCCTCCAGTCCTTACTGTCACCCTCCCACACCCTTAGACTCTCTGGTTGCTCATTTTCTCTTTACATTTGTATGAAGAAGTGGACAAGATGTTCATTAGATGTTCACATTCAAAAATACAACAGAAACCAAAGTCTCTTAGTTCAGTGAAATAAAAGTTCTGTGTATGTATCTGCTATTTATTCTTGGTACCAAAGAGTCTTTTTTGTATATGACTTACATCCTGACATTTGGGCCATTGCTTTAAGATTATAACAGATATTGCATTAACTATTGTTACCCTCTACTTCATTATGAAATTAGCTTTTTCACAGAAGCAAGACATGCCTTTTTATATTTTCTTTCATTAATATCTACTTATAGTACATAAAAAATTCTGTCACTTATACTACATCTATAATGTAATATATTATTACTTATATCACATTAAGATGAAGCTACACATCATTAGACATTTCCACTCACTTTAGACACCACGACCCGGACATTGCCACTGGCTTTTGTACTGCTGTTGTCAGCTTGGCTGACATCTCTGAGAACTTAGCTCTGAGTCATTCATTCCATGTATATAGGCCCAATATAATTCACATCCTCGTACTTATAAAGCTGCCCCACATACTTTTCGCTTTCACATTCTTGGGTTATGAAACCAAACAGCTTTCTCTCTATGACATCCAATCTCCACCTAAACTTGCATTGTGTGTTATTTTTCTATCTGTCTGAAAATCTCATGGCTCTATCACTATCACAAAGTATATACTTTTCTTCACCAAAATCTCACTCAGAAAAACTCCTCTCAAATATACACATGTCACCTTCCACATACATGGTTCATGTAGACCCCAGGGATACAAACTGGAAATCTCAAACAAAACACATTGTTACAGGTATTCAACAAACTCCTGAGTTCAGATCTCTACCTGAAGTTATAAGAGGCTGAGCTCATGACCTCACCAGGATGTCATCCTTACAGAGAATAGTACAGCTAACATGTGCATAGTTTCCAGATATGCTACTGCAGTTGGACAAAACTATAGTACACTGAGATAACACGGAGGATTCTGGCAGTATCAAACATACCCACTAAAGGTGGAGCTCAATTGACTAACCTATTAGCAGTCTTAGTACTGCAGTATGAAGTAGCCATTCATAAAACTGAAGCACATATTAGTAGCTAGTCTCCTTATGGGAAAGTAAACCTTTGATGCATAAAGATGCTAAGATGGCCACTTTGTAAGAAAACTCTTCTCTTCAAGGGCCTGAGTTCAATCCCTAGTTCCACAAAAAAAAAAAGAAGAAGAAAAGAAAGAAAAAAGAAAACTCTACCACCTGCAAAATTCCCCTTATCAGTCTCCTTTCCAGACAGAAACTGTCCTTATGGAGTGTGCAGGATGCCTGTGAGGGTCTTGGGCTAACAAATCTATTCAGAAATACACTTTTGATAGGTATAATTTAGGTTATTTCACCTGGATAGCTATCCAGTGTGAGTGATAGTAACTAACAGTAACTGCTATCTTTGTTCAATCCAGTTATAAATAAAAAACTGCTGAGGAAAATAACAAAGTCATTCTGTAGTCTAATAAAATTCATGATAATAAGATAACTAAGTAACTTAAGTACTGTTAATGACACTACTTAGTTGGTACCAAGTCAGGAATCTAGGAATACTGCAACTCTACTCTGAGCATCTCACCCTTTAGTCTCTAAAATCTTCAATTATACTATAATATACTGTATAATAATACTAACCAAGGCAAAGCAAGCAAATATATCTTTTATTATGGAATACTTAACATTCTATTTCATTTATTTATTTATTTATTTATTTATTTATTTATTTATTTATTATGTATTTAGTACAAGGTCCACAGGGTTTAACTGAGCAGCTCGGACACATAGTGATTCTCCTGTTTTCAGCCTCCCAAGGCTGGGGTTACAGGCTCACACCACCACACCCAGTCTCAATCGCCTTCTCAGCATTCTCTGGGAGTGGGACTGACACAGCACACCAGAGATCAAACCACCAGTCCCTGTGCCTGACTAAGCAGGCATTTTAGTCCACTGAGCTATTTGGCTGGTCCTAACATTCTATTTTAAAAATCTACTATGTACCTGAAAATATAGAGAGCTCTTTTCCACAACTGTATAGAGCACCAAACTAAAGCAGACCTTAACATTACTGAGCTTGGGCTTGCTGCCTAAACCATACTCTCAGAAACTGGCATTAAACGGGGATACCCAAGCATAAGTCAATGGAAGAAAGATAATCATTATATCATAAAATTATGCATAACTCCAAGATTGAAAACTTTTTAAACAAATTTTGACCCAACTCTTGTCCTGAAAATCAAATAAATCTCCATCAATGTTTGTCTTCATACGATAGAAAGATTTAAATAGAAAGACACAAGAAATCTTCACTTTCTTCACTACTGAATCAGCAGTTGACAGAAAGGACTTCTAAAGATGACATCGCAGTGACTCTGACCACAGTTTTCACTGCCTCTAAATTAATTAAAGTCACCAGGTCACTGAGAGATTAAACCTTATTATAATGTAGTGAAGGATTTCAAGGTCTAAACATAAGCAGTATCATTTTGCTTAGAAATTAGTATAACTATCTTATTTTATATTAGATATCTAATTTAATCTCAGGAGAAATTGTCATCCTTGGTTATGTAGTCATATAACAGCAAAAAAAGAGAGTCAAATGTTTCATCCTGTCACCAATGATTTAGAAACAGTGATGAGTTTAAGGTGACTACATAAAAATGTAAAGAATTTCAATGTAATTTTGGAAGTAAAAAAGATGGGCATTATTTTAATTTATATTTTTACTTTATTTTGACCAAATATGTCTATCCATTATAATATCATCTATAGGAAAAAATACTTGTTTCTGAGACATTTTTCCTCATTTTTTAATGCATCCCCTTTTGAGTTTTGAATTGTAAAGAATTAAATATTAATATTCTTTCAATCTTGGAATAGAATTTGTAAAAAGAAAATAAATGTGCTCCGCCTTGCCCTATGGATCAGGCTTTGTGGAAAGAAACTTTAGGAAGTTTGCAGCAGGAGGCCACTAAAGGCTGTTTCTAACTCAAACAGGAATAGAACATACTTAAAATCCAATGCCGGGCTTTAAGTGTGATGTGACAATAAAGAATAATAAAGGATTTAAGTAGAGAAAGAGAAAGATAATTGAGCTCCCAGGGCAGTAAGAAATGCTTCTCTGCAGATGAAAGAGCATGCTTTAGAAATAAATCTATCACTTTTAAAGTGTTAGTCATAAAGCAAAAGAAAAACACCCGAAAGGGAAAAACAAGAATATGATCTTTGAGCAAGGGGGAAAATCTTTCTTAAAAAGTCCTATCTTCCTCCACACAGACCAGGAAACCATATCCTCTACCATGCAGACTCACACCTAGATGCACACCTCCATCCAAATGAATCAGACAGTCAGGAAAAACAAGATTTGTAGTCCTAGTGACTTACTGAAGTAAAAATTGGAAGTTGCATCTCAGAAGTGTCCTATGCCAGAGTATGTTGGCACTAGCAACTTGCCACAGCACCGTCACAGCTACGCCTACTGCCCACCTCTTCATGAAGAAGGAAGGCAGCACCCAAGCAGGGAAAGGCTCTATCACTTCAGGAAACACTTTCCCAGATGATTATCAAGGCAGGTGACCCTTTCTGTGCTATTTCTGTCATCTGGGTGCTTGTCAGAAAAGTATGATACTAAATATTCTGATATTCATTAAAAGGAAGAGGACAGATGTAGCACTTACAGGTGGTGCTCTGAAAAAAGTGGTAATCTATTATCTAATTCAAATTAATATTGAACATCTAGACCTCAGAATATGCACAACATCTTTCTAGCTGCTTAAAGAACTGCAATAACTGACTTGTCTTTTCCTTCCTATCTTAAAACACTTTAAACGAGCAACTCACTCATACATAATCCATCTTAAGACAATGTGATCAAACTGCTTACACACAGATAATCCTGCATGTGTCAGGGACAAGATAAGTGAGCTGCTTTAATCAACTGATAGGTCTTAACTTGTGGCTACATTAAATAAAATAAGTAATTTTATTTATCTTGTGTTTCATCTGTTAAAGCATAGAGGCAAATTTGCAACTGCACTGGAATACATATTAATCTCTGTTTATCTGAATTCTGGATTTGTTTTTCCTTATCCATTTGTCTTCTCTGACCTTCTGCCTCTCAGTTACTTGGAGTTATCAGTTGCAATCAGCTCTAAAAATTACAATTTTTACTTTATCAATACATTCTCAATTGAATGGCATAGAACAACAAATAATTTCCCCAAGTGATGAAGCTTCACAGAAACATTAACAAATATACATGAAAAATTATGATCACTTGCTTCCTTTCTCAGTTTTACCCTTTAATTAGACTAGTGCTCTGCTAATGCTGATAGCATTATGTTGTTTTGGTGCTCATGTTTTGATACAACTTACATTTCAACATACTGAAAACAGTTTGATCTTCAACAGCACACACAAAAAAATCGTTTTCTGTGTGACGCCACTAATGAGCCACAGAAAGCGAGTCCCCAGCCAAGAAGAACATCAAGCAGCGGCTGGCGGAGCTGCATGATAAATTGCTGTATTTTGACATCTAAAGGATTATTTTCAATTATTTTCTGGGACAATTAAGCTTATTCAAATTCCATAATGGGTGGTGTCAGTCATCATCATACATAAAATACTTTGATGAACAGTAACATTTTTCTCCTCATACAAATATCTAAGGACCTGTAATTATAACTCATTAAACCTTGCCACCACAGTTTGGAAGTCCCATTCATAATATTTAGCCTAAAATTACACTAAATAAATAACATGAATTATCTCCAAAGCACTCCTATTTTTTATCTACCGAATATTCAAAAACTCTGCAAACACTAGATAGTGTTTCAAGGATTAGTATGAAATGATAAAAAAGATGAAACATTTTCTGTTTTCTACTAGAGAAACATGTATGACTTTTTTTAATACCCATGCTTTTGCACAATTCTAAATCTGCATAGGTCAGTTTTTCATTTTATTTTTTTTTATTTTGTTGAAAAACAAAGAGCAATGAGACAGTTTCCAATCAAATTAGCAGGACAGATTCAATAATTAATACATTCCATATTGTTTTCATAGTGGTTTTTTTCTCGTACAAGGTTCATTCTTGATATTCTACTTACAAACACCATTAGAGCAGATATCTCTAATCAGTGAATTAAGAGAATGTAGCTGTATACTTATGTTATTTTTTAAAGCTGAATTATAGTACAGTTTCAATAATTAATACTTTCTCCTGTGTTATCTTCCTAGTGCTTGTCCTTAGTACAAGAAGCTGGCAAAATATCCTCTCCAAACACTATTAGTGCAAATCTTGCTTCTCATAGTATACAGAAGTATTGCATATTTATCCTAACTGTACTTTTTATACAAACACAGAATGGTTATTCCTTTGTATCCTCTTTTTTGTGGTTTAGTCCTGTCAAAGATGAGTATTCCATTGTCGTTCAATTATTAAGGATGCCTGAGCTCAACAAAACAATCAAACACAGTCCAGCAGTCCACAATAATAGTGGCTTATCTGAAGAAATTGTTGAATAGAGCCATTTAATAATTATGGCCTTATTTTTATATACCTCATTTTTATACTTTTTTACTGAATGTTGGATTGTTTCCTCATATTTGGGAAGTTTTATGCTATTACTTCTGCCCATATTCTTTTTATGTCATTTGTATTGACTTCTTCATTCTCATTGATGCCAATTAACTCACATTGTTCATCTTGGCATCATCTTGCATGTGTTGGATTAGTTTTTCCTTAATCTTCATTATTTTTAAGAGATCCATTCTCACCTTTTCACTAGCTGCACTGGTGTCTTCAAGGTCTGAACCTCTGTCTTTGCTTTCACTCAAACGGTTTTTGTAGACTTGTGATTGAGATTTTAAGTTCTTCTATATCTGTTTGACTCTGCTTCATGTGATCTATTTATTTTCTGTATTGTTCATTCCAGGAATCCATCACATTTCTGATCTCCTATTTTTTTTATCAATGTCTTCTTTAGATATAGCTATTAATTCTTTTACTGCAGTGTTTTCTCCTAATTGGATTTCCTCTATATATTTCCAGATTGATTCTCTACTTCAGATATTATGATTTCAAAGAATTCTTTTTTTTACTTCTGAAATTATTGCTGCTTTGTGTTCTTCTTTACCTTTCTGCTGTTATTTCTTTGCTTGTGGTGCTGCTAATTCATATGTTTCAGCTGAAATAGTATTCTCTGCACTTTTCTGGGTGGGCATTGGTTTTTCCCCATTCATTTCTGGATTTGATTCATTACTTCAGATGCTATGTATTTAAAAATTTCTTTTCTTATTTTAGTCATTAATTCTGGTCTGAGTTCCTCTTTACCTTTCTGCTGCTTTTTCTTTTCTTCCGCCTGTGTTAATTCATTCATTTCAGTTGAGCTAGTGTCCTCTGCACTTATTGGTGGACTCGAGGACTGAGATTGCCTTTTACTCCTTGTCTTTGTCATTTTCTATTGCATTGATCTCTGACCTTTGGTGTAGAGCTTTGGTGCAACTATAGCCTTAGTGCATAGTGAGATTCATGTGTCAGTCTATTAAATTTGAGATTATCCAGTTATGCCTGGCCTGGATCTAGCTATTGTGTTCAGTTCCTTTTTGCTGTAGCTCTTGTGTTACAACTGTGAGCCTGTGGTACCCCTCTGTTGTGTCCCTGGTACAGGGAGCACTGGGGAGCGCAGAAGCTCTCCCACACACTCAGCAGGCCAGGTGAGGGTGGTTCACATGGCGGGAGAGTCTGAAAAATTCTCACTTGCTGGGCAGGCCTTTGGGCAGGGCTTCCAGGGAGTTGCCAGACAAGTCGGTCTGGGGTGTCTCAGACCAACTTCTTGCTCTGTCATAGGTGCAGAGTGTGCAGGGGAAAACCAAAATATCTCCCACACACTCACGGAATCTGGCTCATGGGTGGCGGGACAGTCGGAAAAATTCCCATTCACTAGGCGGGCTTAGGGGCAGGGGCTCCGCAGAGTTACTAAGCAAGTTGGTCTGGGATGTCTCAGGCCAACCTCTTGCTCACTCGGAGGTCTTGGGGGAGGGGGCTCCGGACAGTGCAGAGCACACAGGTGGGGGGAGCCAAAGGCTCTCTCACACACTCACTGAACTGGGCTCGCGTGAGGGTGCCGGAAGAGTCGGAAAAATTCCCACTGGCTCAGTGGGCTTTGGATCAGGAGCCAGGTCAGCTTTTTAATATGCTTCTTTACATGCTATTATTCTCAAAGTAAAACTGATCTTACTTTTTTAATAATGATTAACATTTTACTCAGCAACAAATATAATCCTTAGAGAAATTCAAGTAAGCATGCAAATGCTAAAAACCTAGGAAGTGTATGACACCCTTCTATAGTGTCAAATCAAGGATATGGCATGACAGAAGTTCAGTGATGTGGCATCCTGAGACAGGGACAATGGACTTTGTTGCTAACAACATTAGCAAGGCCAAAAGTCAGCATTTCTCATTTCCCTGAACCCATTCACACAAGTTGACATAGAGATAGATGATCCTGTAAATGTGTTGAGTTTCACTATATAAACAGAAGTTGGTCTAGTGAACTTCAGTCTGTCATAATAGGTGGCAAGTCTGCTTGGTCTCTGCCCCAGAGAAAAAATATTGTTACTACAATAGCCTTTTTGAAAATTACATCTTTCTTCCATGAAAGGCACCATCTGTATCTTCAAAAGTTTTTTGCCATACAAATATGGCTGAAAAGATAGTCCAGAGCAAGTGCAGCCTATACAATAACTCTCCCTGGAAGAGAAGCAAGAATGAGAAAGACCCACAATGAGCTGTCTCCCAGTGCACCATGCATCAACAGTTCCAGTGATCTTCTCTGCAACAGACTACTGGAACTATTCTGCCTCACTAAGTGAAACTTTGGGGATTTTTTTATTAATTTTATTGAGAAATAAATAGCAATGAGACAGTTTCAAAATGGCTAGTATGACATTTATAATAATTAATACATTGCATATTGTTGACTTCATAGTAGTTATTCATAATACAAGATGCAGACATGATATTCCATCCAAATACTTTCTTTGCATTGAATTAAGAGGAAGTAGCTGTATATCTATCTTAGCTATTTTGTATATATAGATATATGTATATAGATAGATAGATATAGATAGATAGATATAGATATATATTTCACTACAAAATGGTCCATCATTTCTATCCCCCTTTTTTGTTTAGTTTTGTCAGAGATGAGGATTCCATTGCCATTTAAGTATGGTACGTGCATGAATTCAGCAAAATAATCCAATATAGTCCAGTAGTCCATTATATTAATGGGTTATGCATATGACTGCCAATGTCAGTTGTTGAGTTGAACCTTTTACAGCTCAACATATTAATATGGCTTTACTTTTTATACCTTGTTTTAAACTTTTCTGCTGGATGGTTAAGACCAAGATAAAGCAAGACCTATATAACAAGAAATTAACTTTTGTATCTGACAAGGTCAGTCAAATTCCCTCAGGATTTACCCTGAAACCCTGTACTGCCATTTGTAGATTCTTGGTCAGTGTGGGCCATGTGGATGAATCATGGCCATTGCTTGACCAATACGCTCTCTGTGAAAGCCTGAAAGAATGTTTTCTCTCCATGTGACTCTCTCTAGGCACACTCTACATCATTGATCACTTTCTTCTGTTGCCCCATAATATCCTTGAACAGAAAATCTGGGACACCACTGAGTTACAGTATGTTACAGTACAGGTTCTGCTGTGTTGTGAGTCCTCACAGACCTGGAAAAGCTAGGGCCAAAATTTTGGCTGTCCTTTGTTTTTCTCTAATTTTTGGTCTGAAAACTTAAGTTTTTATCCCTCCAGAAAAGAAGCTTAATCGTAGTATTATCTTATAACATACGCAGTTAAGCTACACCTCACTTCTGTCTGAATATCAAACATCATAGACATAACATGGAACAGGTATTTTCCATCAAGTATTGATATGTTAAACTTTAAATCCCTACAGAATGTTAGGGACTTTACATTCTGCATCAGCATTCCCCTTTGCTCATGTTGTGCTATATATATTGCATTTATCATATTAGTGTTTATCAATTAAAAATACATTGAGAAAATGAAAGCTTTTTAACTTCTAGTACCAGTCTTTGAAAGAGAGTTTCCCCAAAATCTTCAACAATGAGAGTAATAATTTTAATTAGAAACTTTCACCAAAATTTTTGTATTTCTCTGAGAAATGGAACACAAGAAGAAGAAAAGAACATAGGAAATCCTCCATAATCTCTTTTCTTAGGGTGTTGTAATTTTCCGTGAAAAGATCTTTGACTTCCTTGGTTAAGTATTTTAATAAAATAAAAATAAATGAAAAAAAAAAGAAAAGAACATAGGAAAGGAGGAAGAAAAATAAAGGAGAAAGGATAGATGGATCTTGCCATTTTTCAGACCTACTTAGAAATTTCACACCTACAGAAATACCAAAATTTTCTGTTGCTTGTTTTAGCTGCCATACAATTTGACTAGTCACTCTTCTGAATAAAATTGTATTTATTCTCAGTAATTCACCAGACTAATGACAGAACTTGTAATGATTTATTTTTTCTTAGAGATATTAATGTTTATACATTTGTTATGGGACATGAAAATCTATATTCTGAAATATTGTCAAGTTTTATAAACACTGTTCTATGAATAACCACTATGAAGACAACAATATGCAATGCATTAATTATTGAAATTGTCCTACTAATCAGTTTTGAAACTGTCTCATTGCTATTTATTTCTCAATAAAATTAATAAAAATGTTTTATAAACACACAAGAAAACACTCAATTCCAATAATTATAGGGAACACTAATTATAGGTAAAATGCAGCAGCACTATATTATATCCACCAAAAAGAAAGAATAGAAAAGAAAAGAAAATGGAAGAAGAAAGAGAAAGAAAAAGAAGAAAGACAAGAGAAAACAAAATATAACATCCTTACCACACAGTTGTTACCAAAGGAAAACCGAAAAATTGGCCCAGAGTACTGATGGGTAGGGTCCCTCAGTGGTGGCAAGCCTATGGTATGTGCATTGTTTTTCTTTTTAGGCAAAAGATGTCAGAGTATGAGTTATTCACCCTAAGCTAAAGCCTTAATGATTAGTTTTCATTGCAGTGTTAGCACTTGGCGATAAATAAGTGGGGTTCGGGGCTGCAGTTCATGCACATGTCTCCGAGGGGCTCACCGTCACTGCTCTACTTGACCCTAGGAGTAACCCAGCAATGATATTCTTAGATGTACAATCATAAAAATGAGGACCAGAAAAGGTATGTGCATGAACATGACTAGAAAACTGTATGTAATAGACAAAAACAAAAAATGATGGGCAAGCCTATCAACAGGAGAATGTGAAGACGCATATAACACATAAAAATCAATAGACCAAGACAAAGCACAAGAGCATAAATGGATCTCCCAAACATAACCCTGAGTAAAATAAACCATACATCAAAAGACTGCTGTATGAAATTTTAAAATATTTCCAGCAAATATGTCCAAAAGAAAATTACCATTTATAATACACACACTTTTTCCCAATTTATAAGCAAAAAAAATCTTTATATAAAAAGTAGGTATGCATGGCTAATATGCTCATAAAAGGATATTCAACATACAACAAAAAAGTTGAATAAACATCTGACAGATCATTTGATCATTTACATAGCTGATAAAAATCTAACATTATTTAGATCAAATAAGTATTTTCCCTTAAAAGTAGCAAATATCTATACTACTATGTATCATGAAGGTAGTCTAAGAATGTATATCATATCATCAAATGTGTACCTATAAATCTACTAACAACTGGGATTTTTTCTGATTAAATAACCACTATAGCACCATTCCTCGAACAATGTTTGACACATGGTAAACACTAATAAATTTCCTTTGAGTGAATGAACAACCTTAGCAAAGAATAAGATGAAAAATTACATTTGAATGAAATTTTTCTTACTTCATACCAGAAAACAGGGAAATAGCCTAGATCTATCATTATAATCCTGCTTCAACACATGGGAAGTTAATAAAATATTATAGGCAATGAGGGTCCTGAAGTTTATTAAGACAGAAAATGGTTAATGGGAATGTATTGACTCAAAAAGCAAGTTATATCATTATATGTAACATATTATTTCTTATAAAATTACCTGAACATATTTGTGCACAAAGAGATATATCTGGGCATAAACACAACCATGGTGTTTCTGGAATTACATACTTTGGGAATATTTTTATTTTCTTCTTTACTTTTTTATTACATGAACTGCTTTGGATCTTCACACACACGCTAAAGAAAGTTTTAAAAATATATTTTAATTCTATTAAAATATATAATTACAGCACATTTCAAATAATCTCACATTGTCATTAGCTGTAACAAAGATTTACTGTGTGTAGAAATTCTAATAGCCTTAGTAAAAACAATGCCTAACATTAACATCTATCTGTTTTATTTTAGTGTTAATTTGCCATCTGTTACATCAGAGTTTGTTATTCCTTTCCAACTCAAAGTATGTTATTATAACTAAAACCCCCAAATTTATATAAAAATATCACAAATGAAATGTCTAAACATAAAATACATTTCCTAAAACTGAATTAAAACATGCACTGACTTCTTGAGTGGACACCTGCTTCCTGCTTTGTCTTCATTTGAGAATAACAAAGTAAAATCTTTCTTCCTTTAATGCAGGCAACAGCTCAATGTAGCTGCTGAGGAAGTGACTGAAATAACCCAAATACTGATGAAAATACTTCTACGACTCTGAAATAGACATTGATAAAGCTAGTATGTTTTAATGGCATGCATAAAGTTTTCGGGTATCTTATCAATAATTTATCCAAAAAAATGAGTATTAAATATCTTCAGCCTTGCATTATGTGTTTTGAATTATCAAAGACAAAGAAAACTGTGCTTGAAAAGCTCTCAATTGAAGGAGAGAAAATTCTGAGATAGGGAAATAGTAGAAAAATATTTTAGATACCTTGCAATTAGTTGGTAAATCACGTGTGTGTGTGTGTGTACGCGCACGCGGGCGCACGTGCACAAGTACGTGCACATAAATGAGCAGCACACACAGATACCCATTGCCAGAGAAGAGTGCACTAACATACCTTAAGATCTCAGGTTTTAAAATTCCCAAGCAAAAATTTTAAAATATCTATAGAAGCCTAACAAGCACACGCACAGAATGGCACGGGTGGGTCCAGCTCAAGCAGGCCTGGTGCAGGTGCGCACGCCAAATGGCAGGACCAGCACAGAAGCCCAAGGCAGCAAAAAGAACACAAGCCAGCTGCTGGTGAGTTAGTGCACCAACAGGGTGCTTTGGCGCACAGACAGGCAAAACACAAATGGGCAGACTACCACTATACACTATAGGGCATGGGTAGAACGTGAGCCACAGAAGACCCAGCCCCGACATGGAGAGGCCAGCACAAATCCCACTGCAAATCTGGCTGGAGTACACAGCACATTTCTGGGTTTCCATGCAGATAACACCACAGAACTGCGGTCAACAGAATAATGTATTATTTTTTATCTGTCTGATTGGTTATTCTTTTTCTGTCTTGTTGGGGTTGTTTTATGATTGTTTTTGTTTTGCTATTTTTTCAGTTTTTCTTTTCTTTGTGTCATTTTATTTTTTCATTACTTAATTTTCTTACATTCCTTTTCATTTCCTCTACATGCATTCTTTGTCTCTTTCCTCAACCAATTCTTGATTTTATGATATTTTCATGTGTGAGGACATTGTCTCTTCTCTTTCTGGTTCACTTTAGTATTCTTTCACTTTCTCTTTCATTCTTTCTCCCCTGTACTCTCCAGTTTCCCAAAACTTGGATGATTATCATTTCCACTCTAGCCTTTCTTCTGCTACACTTGACCTCTTTCATCTCTCTATATTGTCCTCTATACCTCTTAAATCCTCCCTGACAACAAGCTAAAATCACTCCACTAAGGGGAAATCATATATATAAGTTCCTGGTACATGTTGGATTTTGAAACTATGCACTTTGTTCCTGTTGTAATAGTTATCAGAGTTTGTCAGTAGCTAGTCTTTATTTTATACTGTGGTTATAGCTAGCTGTTCTAGTTGATCCAAGATGTCTTACATACTATAATCCATTTTTCTCCATTGTATGATAACACTGTAATTGGCTGGGGTCATAACCATCAACACAGTCCAATAACAAAAGACTGGGTGGTGAGCCAAAAAGAGAGCAGCTTCTCACCCTTAATAACTAGAGAAGGTAGGTTCTTGAGAGGGGTATAAAGACCAAGAACAACCTACGTCTAGAAGACATCCCAGAGGAGCAAATATTTCCTAGGGAAGCCTTTATAGCAGTGATAGAGCTACACACCATTAGATATCACCAACAATTAACTGAGAAAGTAAAATATAAAATACAAAAATGACAAGGTGCATAAGCAAAATTCAATCCGAAACCCCCAGCACAAGTCCAGAAAACAATGAGATAGAGTGAATGGGAATAATTAAAGCAACAGAGATTTCTGAATTGAAGTAACAGAATTCAAAAAACAAATGAAGAAGATACAGAAAAAAAAATCTTCCAGGTACAAAAGTAAATGATGTTCAGAATGAAAAACATTAGAGCAGACATATATATAAAATACATAGAAGATCAATATTCGAAAATCTATAAATGTAATACACTATATTAATAGACTGAAATCTAAAAACCACATGATCATCTCAATTGATGCAGAGAAAGCCTTTGACAAAGTCCAACACTCATTCATGTTCAAGGTCCTACAGAAAATTGGAATAGATGGACTCTATCTTAACTTGATAAAAGCTGTCTATGACAACCCAAAAGCTCATATAATCCTAAATGGGGAAAAACTGAAATCTTTTACTCTTAAATCAGGTACAAGACAAGGATGTCCTCTATCACCCCTCCTATTCAATATAGTGTTGGAATCCTTAGCAACA
>PVKA01024176.1:0-34519 GCA_004027165.1 Ctenomys sociabilis | reverse complement strand
GGAAGGGTTGTAGAAAGAAAAAATCATGATGTGTGTGTATAGACAGTACAGTTGGGATAGATAACGCTGTGCTTCTACATAATTCTATGAGAGGCAAGATCTGCACTAATGGTGGTTGGACAGGATATTATGTCGGCTTTTAGTGCTATGGTCATCCACTAGGTAAATAATTATTGAATTTTTGATATAATTCAGCTATTAAAAAAACCTGTAAATATAATATCATGTATGCACCTTGTACAATACCAAAACGTTATGAAAACAGTTTGCAATGTATTAATTCATCGACTCTTTATGGTTAGGGTGTTTTGAAACTGTCTGATTGACATTTGTATTTTAGTAAAATAAAAATAAATGAAAATAAAAAAAAAATTAAAAAAAAAAAAAAGAAAGGGGAGTAGGGACTGAACGAGGCCAGAAGAGGCAAGATAGGCAGCCAGCGTGAGCACCCAGGGGACACCGAAGGTGCATCGCGCCCGGAGAAGGCCGGGCGAGGCCCCTTGCTTGAAGCATGCCTGGAGACTCCAGGTTCCACTCGCAACACCAGAAGTCACTAAAGATTCAAACCAGACTTTTTCTAAAAGAAAAGAAACATGTTGGAAAGACGGGGGTGGCTGGACACAGCGAGGTCGCCGTCGCCCCTTGCTGCACCACGCCTCGCTCACGCCCTACACTCGGGTGCTGCTGCCCTGTGGATTTTCTCTTTCCTGCTGCAGCCCCTTGGCCTCCCAGCCTGGCCCTCTCTGCCTGTGCGCCTCCTCCCTGTGACCCAGGTCAGGGCAGCGGCTCTGGAATCCCCCTGGCCGCCTTGCGGCCCGCCTTCCCACCACCTGCAGCAGAGCCAGCTCTATGCCTACGCTAGGCACCCAGGCGACTCCTCGCCCCTTCTGCTTCCTTCCCTATTGGCCCGGGGCCTGCTGTCCTAAGGGACAGGGGGCCTGCTCAGGATCGCTGCTGATCTAGCACCTACTCAGGGACGCCCCTAAACAGCACCCACAAAGGGCAGCTCCCTGGCTTTGTCTTTCCCAAAACGACCATGTCTAGAGTTTACTGCTTCCTGTGTTTGTTTAATGGCCCCTCCAGCTCCACCCACAACTTGTCAGTCTCCAGGCCTTAGGCATCTGAGCTGTCCCCGTCACTGCCACTAGCATGCATGGGCACAAAGCACTGGACATGGGGTGTGCAGGACCCCAGTTGGGTTTTTAGGCTGCTTTTATTTTAGGAGTTGAAATGCAAGTAGCCATGTGTGGCTTGGGGTTCTTGTACTGGACAGAGACACTGCAGCGTGTTATACCACAAGGAGCCCGGAACCAAGTGTGTAAATGTTTTCCCAGTGATCAGTACAGTGTGTGATTTATACATACTAGGTGCTCAGTACATACCAGGCTGGGGAGATAGCTTGGCAGTCTAAGCATCTGCCTGGCAAATGCAAGGACTGCATGCCCTGTAGGTTCCGAAAACCCAAGTGCACCATGCAGGCCACTGAAACTAGGTGTGATAGCGTGTGCCTGTAATCCCAGCCGGGGAGGCTGAGACACTGGGAGGATCACTGTGAGTTTGAGCTGTGTAGTGAGACCTTGTACCAAATAAATTTAAAAAGAAAGATTTTTTTTAATTTATTTTTTAATAATTTTATTGAGAAACAAATAGTAATGAGACAGTTTCAAAACTGATTAGTAGGACAGTTTCAATAATTAAGACATTGCATATTGTTGTCTTAGTGCTTATTCACTGTACAAGACGCAGACATGATATCCTGTCCACAAACACTATTACAACAAATCTTTTTATTTACTGAATGAAGAGAATGTAGCTGTATATCTATCCTACCTATTTTGAATATACAGATACAAAATGGTGGTTCATTTATATCTCCTTTTTTGGTTTAGTTTTGTCAGAAAAGGGTATTCCCTTATCATTTAAATATTGTAGGTACGTGAATTCATCAAAATATTCCAATATAGTCCAGTAGTCCATAATAGTGGGTTGTCCATAGGACTGGCAATGTCAGAAATTGTTGGCTTAAGCCTTTTACAGCTCAGTACATTAATATGGCTTTACTTTTTAATACCTCACTTTTATACTTTTCTGCTGGATGGTTAAGACCAAGATAAAGCAAGACCTATATAACAAAAAATGTAACTGTTATATCTGGCAAAGTCTGTCAAATGCCCTCAGGACTTACCTTGAAACCTTGTACAGCAGTTTGTAGATCCTTTGTCAGTGTCGGCCATGTGGGTGAGTCACAGCCATTGCTTGACCAATTTGCTCTCTGTGAAAGCCTGAGAGAAAGTTTTCTCTCCATGGGGCTCTCCTTCCACTCTACATCATTGATCACATTCCTCTGTGGCCCTATAATCTCCTTGATCAGAAAATTTGGGACACAGCTGAGTTCCATGATGTTACAGTACAGGTTCTCCTGTGTCCTGAGTCTTCACTGACCTTGAAAGGCTAGGGCCAAAATGTTGGCTGTCTCTGAAGTAGCTTCTTTTTCTCTAATTTCTGATCTGCAAACTTAGGTTGTTAAGCCTCCAGAAGAGAAGCTTATTATTACCCTACAACATAAGCAGTTGGGTTGAACCTAACTATCTGTCTGAATATCAAACATCTTAGGTATAACATGGAACAGATATTTTCCATCAAGTATTGATATGTTAAACTTTTTAAGTCCCTACAGAATATAAAGAAAAATATTTAAAAATAAAAAATTAAAATTTGAATAAACACATTTTTACACAGAATTTTAGAAATCTAACCATATACAGCATTGTAGCAGAACAGTCCTGTGACATTTTTTTAAATTTAAATAAAATAAATAAATAAATATGTCTGTAGTGAGAAAGGACAATAGGAACAAACAGATCCCTGCCTGACTCAGATGCGGCTCTGCTCCCACTGTGTGGTCAGTCCCTGGGAACTGTAGATGCACCCGGGGCCTTAGCCAATGACAGAAACACCAGGTGCTGGAAGCAGAGCTCGTTTCTCCCTCTCTGTGTTCGGTGTGCAGCCCGGCACCCCGGAGCAGGTCCCAGATGGCCACAAGGCTGACTGGGCCCAGTGAGCTCTGCAGCTGCTTCCTGTATGGCTATCTGGGCTTCATGGAATGTGGGACAACAGCTCTGCCTATAAAACTGCACTGTTTGTCTCTTCCTCCTCCTCCTCTTCCTCCTCCTCCTCCTCTTCCTCCTCCTCCTCTTTTTCTTCCTTCTCCTCTTCCTCTTCCTCCTCCTCTTCTTCCTCTTCTTCTTCTTCTTTTTTTTTTTTTTTGTCTTTTTGAGACAGGGTCTCACTATGCAGTTCAGGCTGGCCTTAAGCTCACTTTGTAGCTCAGGCTGGTCTCGAACTCACAACAATCCTCCTGCCTCAGCCTCCCGAGTGCTGGGATTACAGGCATGCGCCACCATGCCCGGCTCCTCTTCTTCTTCTTTTTCCTCCCTCTCCTCCTCCTCTTCCTCCTCTTTCTTCTATGTCTAATGTTGGAGGTACAAGGAAGGAGAAGAAGTCAGTGTGAGGTCAAGAGGCTGAATCCAATTAAAATGTTATTCAGATCCAATCATTTTTAGGAAATGAAATCAGCATTGGGGTGAATAATATATTTTTTGCAAGTTAGGGTCCCTCCTGGGCTCAAGCAGAAAGCATAAACATAATTCAGAACAGACATTCAGCCTGGTCTGGTTCCCACCAGTGCGGGTTAGGCCATCTGCAGCATCCCCTAGTGCTAGGACCGAGTTTTACCACCCTTGAAACAGCTGCACAGGCTGATGGAGAAAGCTCTACCCCATCTCACCCCACCCCGCCCCGCCCCCAGAAAGCACCTTGCTCATGGAGCCCAGGACCGAAAGGAAAAACATGGATAGAAAGGCTTTGAGCTATGAGAATGAGACAGAGAATGGAGGTGGCGATGTGGGAGACGAGCACTGTGACCAAGGCACACAGTGGCCCCAGTCTTTTGCTTGGAGAACCGAGGCCACATCAGCAGTGCGGGCGCTCTGAGGGCCTTGGCCTCAGGGATGTGAAGGAGTATCCTGAGTTCTACCCTTATGGAAAGGGACAGAAACAAAACAGTCGGTGAGGCCAACATGTTCTCCGCAGTGCATCTCTGAAGCTGCCAACTGTGTGGTCTGAAGACCTGCAGGAAAAGACCTCTCCTTTCTCTGGGGCTTGGTGACTGTACCTTGGCCAGCTTTTGTGTGGCTACAGCCAATGGAGCATATCCACATGTGGGAGAGAGCCAGGCTTCAGAGAATCAGGTGCTTAAAAATTGTGACCAAAGGAATAGGAATAAAGGCTGGGCCAGCTCGGTGGCGCACACCAGCAATCCCAGGACTCGAGATACTGAGGCACAAGTTTAAGCCTAGGAAGCGCCAGGGATGTGTACCTCCTCAGTGGATCCCCACAACACGAGCAGCTTTCAGGTAGATGTGAGTGTTCCCATTTTGCAAGTCAGTGAGGTGAAGCCACCTGCCATTCTGGGAAGCCTTCATGGAAGAACTGAGGGTGGCTTCGGGTCAACAGGAAGCAGAGCCTGAGGCCTCTCAGCCCCGCAGCCTGCAGGGAGCTGGGTGCTGCCGACAGCCACAGGAGTTGGCCAAGAAGCAGGCCTGTTGTGCACCAAACCGTGTCTCCACCTGCGAGGTCCTGGTGCTGAACCCCGGCGCAGCATGGTGGGCTGGAGAAGTGGCCCGGAGCTCATGAGGGTTCAGTGAGGTCACTCGAACAGGGTCTCACGGCGAGGCCAGCATCTCATCTAATACTGATGGGCTGGAAACACCCACATGGCTTCTTAAAACATTGCTGGCCTCTCCCCACATCTCCAGGGTTTCTGAGTCAAAGAGGGGCTGGAAAATCTGCATTTAGGATTCTGCTCAGATTGCTACTCTTGAGGACCAGGCTCCGAAAACCTTTGTAAGAAAATGCCCCACTACCGAACCTATAGGAAGCGGGTGCAATGGTAGTGATTTTTAATGCTGCGTACTATTATTCTGCAGCATTTAATACTGATATATGTAACTTTGTAACTAGAAAAATGCTTTAGTATTGCAGAGAGGAGAGTCAGTCTCCACATATGTATCAAGGATCAGCACTATTTTATGTATATGTATAATTAAAAAATAAAACCAGTCCAAGTGATAGAACCACACAAGGTAGATGAGTGGGAGCAGGGAGCTCTGCCAGAGGGTGACAGGGAGCAATCAGACGGCAGCAGGGCTAGCCTTGACTAGGGCACTGTCTCTACCCAGGTGCACCCATTCATCAGAATTAGTCTGTTCACGTGCTCAGAATCTTAGGGCTGGCCAGACAGATCATCAGATGAAGCACCTGCGTAGGCAGAGCGCAGGGACAGGGCTGACCCCCCCATGCCGTGCCGGCCCGCCCCCAGGGCACGCTGCCTCAGGGCACGCTGAGACGTCAATTGCGGCTGAGCGTGGTGGTGCACACCTGTAATCCCAGCGCTTGAGAAACTGAAAGAAAAGGAGAATCACTGTGAGTCCGATCTGATCTTTGTAGTGAGACCCTGTAGATCCTGTAGTAAAATACAAAAATAAAATTTTAAAAAATTTAATTCCTTAAAAAGACCACTGTGATCAGCAAAAAGGTGGCATTAATGGAGAGAGAGAGAGAGAGAGAGAGAGAGAGAGAGAGAGAGAGAGAGAGAGAGAGAGACGGAGAGAGCGTAATGACACCTGTAATCATGACAAGGTAAAATTATGAGGCATGTAAGGACACTGAGCAGGATGCCCTGCAAGTGAAAGAGTAACCCAGACCGGAGAGGGAGGTCCCACGAAATTTCACTGCCGGTTTTGCTGTTTTAATATTATTCAGGCTGGAGATATTTGAAAAGTCAGCGCCCGCGCTGGTCAGCCTGCCGCTACGGCACGCTGCCTCTCCCCCAGCGCCCAATATGAAGGAAGGAAGGGTTATTTGGCTCACAGCGAGTGAAGGTCTCGGTCAGTAGTCAGCTCCTCCTGGGCAGCGAGGCATGGTGCGGGGCAGCGCTTCAAGGCCGCAGCGAGAGCACAAGGGCCGGCAAGCTTCTTTTCCTCCCTTACATTGTAAGCAGGCTGCCCCGTGGGCGTGGAGCACCCGTGGATCCCGGGCCCCGCAGAAGCAGCGAGACGTTCACGCTTCTCAAGTCTACACAACGCACAGCACCCTAAGCTACTGGACTACTTACACTGCCGCAGTCAGCCCCAACACCACCCCACCCCTCCCTTACACAGTGTGCTCCGAGGGAGCCCAGTTTGGCAGCTGACTTCCTCACCTAACCCAGCGCCATCCCTGGTGGGGTCTGGTATTATTACTGTTGTTGTTATCATTATTACTGGCACATTTTATTTATTTATTTATTTTTATTTATTTATTTATTTATTTATTTTTGTCTTTTTGAGACAGGGTCTCACTATGCAGTTCAGGCTGGCCTTAAGCTCACTTTGTAGCTCAAGCTGGCCTTGAACTCACAATCCTCCTGCCTCAGCCTCCCGAGTGCTGGGATTACAGACCTGCGCCACCACGCCCGGCATTACTGGCACATTTTAATGATCACATTCGTCACAGGGAACGTGTATGCCCATGACACACTTTGCCTCTTTTTCCTTTCACCTCCCCTCCCTTTAATACCTCTTTCCTTCCCTGTTTACAAAGCTTCTTTCCATGTTTTCTTTCTATTTTTTCTTTTTTATTGGTCCCCTCCTTTCCCCTCCCCTATTCCCTTTTCCTCCCATTTCCCAATACTATTGTACAGTTTGGTCCTTATACACACTTACAGTTTCTCATAACAGAGAAGTGATGTGACAGCTACACGTCTGCTTGGTTTTTCTCACTTAAGAATGTGGTCTCAAGGTGCACCCATTTACCTAGAAATGTGTGAGCTTCCTTCCTCTGACGCTAAAGAGAAACGAGTGAAAGTAAAGAAATTCTTCATTGCTGGGCAGGGGAAGCCTGCCCCGGAGAAGCAGGAGACCCTCAGGGGGAGACAGAGATTAGAGCTTTTGATGGACTGGACTAGAGGTGGAGTTGACTTGGGCAGTCTGATGTCATAACAGGAGCTGATTGGGGGAGGTGTGGCACACACGAGAAAATCAAAAGAAATTTACAGCGAACCCTGGGGAAGGAGAAGACGGAAGTCAGTCTAGGAGCAGCTTGGCATCATTGTTTCTGGGATCCCCATGCTATGCTGACTTGCCGCTAGGATGACCCAGCAGACAGCTGCCTGGGCACAGACCCATCAAAACATTTCAAGCTTATCCTTCTTGATGGCAGAGTAGGGCTCAATTTATTTTTCAAAAAAACCACATCTTCTTTATCCATTTATGGGTTGATGGACATTTAGGTTCTTTCCAAGATTTAGCTATAACAAACTGCCACGATAAACATGGATATGCATTTATCGCTGTGGAGTGCTTTTGATTCTTTCAGGAAGATACCCTGAAGGGGAATAGCTGGGTCAAATGGAATTTCTAGTTGTAGTGTTTTGAGGAATCTCAATACTGATTTCCACAGTGATCGCACTAGTCTACTGTCCCGTCCAGCGGGTCAGTCAATGCAGGTCACCTAGGGGAGAAGAGGGGACTGACAAAGACAAAGAACAGGTGCACGAGAAATGGAGACAAGACAGGATTCTGATCAAGTCTCGTTTATTCAAGGAAGCGATACAGCTTATATAGCAGAGGGAGGGGAAGTCAACATCACTAATGACGTAGGTACATTAGGGTAATGCTATAGGCTAACAATACTCAGGTGATCAACTAAAGGAGCACGTGACAGGAAGTCTAACCAAAGGAACACAAGGCAGGAAGTCATGATGCAGCAATTCTACAGGAAGTGTAACTTATATCCATAAAAGGAATAGAAACAAAGGCTTCTGGACTATGGTGCCCTCCACAGTCTACACTCCCACCAACAGTAGAGAAGGGATTTCCCCCCGACAGGGCCACCAGCATTTGTTATTGGTTGATTTCATGATAACAGTCATTCTTTCTGGAATGAGATGGAATCTCAGATTGTTTTAATTCTCATCTCTCAAAGGACCAATGATGTTGAACATTTTTCATTCTTTTTTTGCTGTTTGTATTCATCTGAGAAGTGTGTATTCATTTCAAATACTCATTTAAAGTGGGTCTCTGAATTTTGGGGTCTGACTTTTTTTAGTTCTTTATATAATCTAGATAGCAGAATTGCTTTTGTTGATAGAAATGATGGCATTCATCTGTAATCCCAGCACTGGGAAGGCTGAAGCTGGAGGATAACTGTGAGTTTAAGGCCAGCCTGAACACAAGATCCCATCTCAAAAGTAAAAGAATTGCTGTTGCTATTCTAGGTCTCTTCTGGTTCTACATGAATTTTAGGATTGTGTTCTCTTAATTCTATGAGATGTGCTATCGGTATTTTGATTGGGGTTGCATTAAATCTATGTGTAGTTTTGTGAGTATGGCCATTTAGATGGCTCTTCCTATACAAGAACATGGGATATCTTTCCATTTTCCAATATCCTCTTCCATCTCATTTTTCAGACTGCTGTACTTATCAATGTATAGGTCTTTCACTTCCTTCAATAGATTATTTCCTGTGTATTTAATTTTTATATGCTATTGTAAAAGATGTTATTTCCTTAATTTTTCTGTCAGTGAGTTTGTCATTTCTGTACAGGAATACCACTGATTTTTGAGTGTTAATATATATCCAGCTACTTTGCTAAATCTAAAGATCTTTTAATGCAGTTTTCGGACTCTTCTATCTAGAGTACCATGTCATCTGCAAATAATGATAATTTCTCCTCTTCATTTCCTGCCCTTATGACTTTTTTCTTATCTAATTGCTCCAGCTAACGTTTCCAGGACTATGTTGAATAAGAATGGAGAGAGTGGACATCCTTGTCTTGTTCCTGATTCTAGAAAGCTTTTAGTTTTCATCTATTTTATATGATGTTGGTTACTTATTTGTCATAGATAGCTTTTATTAGATTGAGAGAAAGATCTTCTACTCCAAGTTTCTGCAGGTTTTTTATCATGAATGGATGATAGACTTTGTCAAATGCTTTTCTTCCATCTACTGAGACGATCATATGATTTTTGTCCTTGGCCCTGTTAATATGGTGTATTACATTTATTGATTTATATATGTTGAACCATTCCTGCATCCCTGGGATGAATTCCACTTGATCATGATGTTTAACCTCCTTGATGATTTACTGCATTGTTTGCAAGTATCTTCCTAAGGATTTTTACATCTGTGTTCATTAGAGAGATTGACCTGTAATTCTGTTTCTTAGATGGTCCTCCTCTAGTTGAGGCATTGATGTAATTCTTGCTTCCAGTAATGAATTTGGGAGTATACTTCCCTTTCAGTTTCATTAAGGAGTTTGAAAAGTAGTGGGTTCAGAACTTGAAATACTTCATTCCAGGCTCTCCTTGGCTTGAGAGTGTGTGTTGAGAAGTCAGGTATGATTTTGATGAGTTTTCCTTTAAAATTGATTTGTTTCTTGTCCCTACAATATTCTAAGATTCTATCTTTGTGTTGAATTTCTGGGATCTTGACTATGATATGTTTGGCTGTAGTTGGTTGGGGTTTTTGTTGTTGTTTGTTTTTTTATCCTGCCTAATTGGAGTTCTATTTACTTCACTTATTGTATGTCAGTTCTTTTTCTCTACCAGGGAAGTTTTCTTCCAGGATGCCAGTGAACAATTCTTTAATATATATCACTGGTGCTATCTCCTGCTTTTTCATTGATTCTAATCAGTCTTAAGTGCCTTGTCAAACAACTGCTGGATTGATTTCTCATGGTCCTTTGAAATTGTAAGGAATCTTTCTTTTCATGATGGCTAATTGCAAGCCCATCTTCTATATCTGAAATCCTGTCCTCACATTGGCTTACCCTGCTGTAGATATGTTCAATGGAATATTTATTCTCCTGTACGTCTGCTTGAATCTGCCTATGGATTCCATTTCTTTCCTATGCTGAGCATTCATGGCTTATACAGTTTTCTTAAGCTCCTCAATTTTTTTGTCTGTTCCTGCTCTAAAGTCAATAAGCACAGTTTTCATTGTGGATACTATCTCTGCGGCTATCTGAGAAATTATTTTTGATTTCATTTTTTTTCCAGAGCCTCATTCAATTGCTTGGTTGTTACTTCTTCAGAGAGGCCAGGTGGGAGGCTTCTGAATTGTCTCGCTTCATTGCCTCCTGGGTTTGCATTTTGTGTAACTGTCTTCCCATTTTCTATTATTTTTTAGTTTAATTCCTAGGGTGATATTTATAAATTGCCTATTGTGGGCTGCTTTACTGCTAGTATTTAGAACCCTTAGGAAATTACTACTTCCCCAAGGTATCTTTCAGATGTAGCTGGTTTTTTAGTTTTGAATCTGGTGAAAGTTTCTTCCTCTTCAGTTTGGGTGGGGGATGATAAGTCACTGTCTGTCTGGCCCAGCCTCTGACTTTTTTGGGGGGAGGGTTTGCTACAGTATTTTCTGTGACCCTTGGTTTAATCTCAGTTATGGAATACCAATAAGAATAACTGGTTAGAACAGTTATGTCACTTTCGCCTTTAATGACACCATCAGCAACAACAATAGTATCAGGCACAGCCTAGAAAATGAAAACTGAGCTTACTGTTAATTTGCCACCTTTAACCAAATAAACTAGATTTGTGGTTATACAACAAAATCTAAAACAAACTAGAAAATTATATAGCATACATATCAATTTTGCCATCAGATTTAAAATTTAAAATGGGTTTAGGAGAAAACAGGAAGCAGAAGAAGAGGAAGAGATTAGAAATAAGGCTGGAGGACAAAGGGGGCGTGCACTAACTGGGAAACTGGTGAAGAAGACTGAGGGGAAAGAGAGAAGGAAGAGCTAAAAAGAAGAGCAGAACAGAACCGCAGCCACAAAGAGGTTACAAATCATGTACGTAGTTATATAAAAAAACAAGATAAAAAAGAAGGAAGGAGAAAAAAACAAATGAGAGAGAGAGAAATGAAAATAAAACTGTAAAAGTCCACATCTAAGTATATCTCTGCTGTCACTGATAGATAACACAATGAAGCAGAGTCCTGAGTTGTGTTCATTTAGCCCAGAAAGCCAGCAGTAGCTTCTTGGCAGGGTAGTGGATAATCTCAGCAGGTCCGTACCTTCTGGCCAAGACCCGACGCCTTCAGCCTGTAGCCGGCAGGATAGCTCCTGGGAGCCTGAGCCCAGCTGGGAGCCACTAGGTGGAAGCAGCCGCCACTCGGAGTTCTGAGCTCAGTTGGCTCCTCTAGAAGATGGCTCCCAGCCAATTCCTCTCTGGCGTGAGACAACTGAGCCCCCAACACTCACCACAAGCTGGTGAAGTCCCTCACATACGCTGCTCCCCTCCACTCTGCATGTCTCTGTGGAGATCTCTGGGGTCACCAGCAGTTATCGTGTGTCTGCGGGTTTCAATCGCTCCTCTAGCTGGAAGGGTCCTGTCTCAAAGAGAAGGTGCTGCCAACTATCTCCTTCTTCTTCACTGAAGCCCCTGTCTCATCTGTCCACGGACTTCAACTGATGCTCCAGTCCCTTGTTGGGTGCAGGACCCACATCACTCCCTCTTGCCTTCCTCACACTGCTATACTCCAGTATCTGGACAGGAGTTCTCAAAGAAGCCCTTTCTTCAATGCCTACTGCCTCACCATCTTGGTGCTCCCTGTCTATTAGTGCTCATTTGTTCATGCCATTAATCTTTGTTTTCCATAGTTGGATGAACTGGTAGATAGTGCATATATAATGGTCTCTATCACTTCCTCATGGATTGCTCCATGTATGAGGATGTAGTCACACTCTTAGTCCCTTCTGATCGGTCTTGAAACACAATCTGTCTGAAAATAGAATAGCTAACCCTGCTTTCTGGGGCTCTTATCACATGGAGTATGATTTTCCATCCTTCGAGTTTCAATCAAAATTTATTTTAGAATTACAGGTGTTTCTTGTGTATAGCACATTGTTGAATCTTGCTTCTTCTAGTCTGTTTCTTTTGCTTGATGAACTGAGACTATTTACATTGATAGTTATAACTGATATGTGCTGACCTATCCTTGTCATGTTGTTTTCCTGTTATTGGTTCCCTTTCTTCTCCCTTTAATTGCTGTCCTGGCCTCATGGATTCATTCTGCTGGTGTTCACCAAGTTCTAGCCCTTGTTATCTCCTTCAGAACATTTTGGAGTGCTGGTTTGTTGGTCATGAATTTCTTCAGGTGTTCTTTTACATGGAAGTATTTTATCTCTGCATCAATATTGGAAGATAGTTTTGCAACATGCCAAAGTAGATTGAAAGTTGTTTGCTTTTAGGGTTTGAAATACTTTCACTCCAAGGTCTCCTTGACTTGGGAACTTGTGTTAAGTCTGTTGTGATTCTGATGGGCTTTCCTTTATAGGTGCTTTTTTTCTTTTCCCTAACAGCTTTTGATATCCACTTCTTATGTTGAACTTTGAGTATCTTGACTATTATATGCCTTGTGTAGATTTTTTTTATCATGACTAATTGGAGTTCTACATGCTCACTTATTTGAATACCAAATTATTTTTCCATGTTTAGAAAGTTTTGTGCCATGGGTTCTATGAACAGATTTTTGTATGTATATTATTTGTTATCTCCTGATTTTTTTTCATTGACTCCAATCAGTCTTACGTTATTCTTCTTTGTGTTATCTAGCAGCCTTTGTATTGATTTTTCATGTACCTTGCTATTTGGAGTTACCAGGAATAGAACACAGAACCTTGCACTTGCCAGGCAGGTATTGTGCTGCTGAGCTATAAACCTGGACCCAAGCTTGATATATTTAAGAAATATTTATTTTTATGATCCCTAACTGCAATCCTGTCTTCTATAGCTGATATTCTGTCTTAACACTGGCTCACTCTGCTGTTTATAATTTCAATAGAATTTTTAGTGTCATGGATATCTGTTTGAACCTGTCTTACCTCTTTCTTGTGCATGGAGGTATTTCTCTTCACTGTTACAGGTATCAAGGACCTGGCTTAGCCCCAATCTCCTAAAATGAGTTATAACGAAGACTTGAAAAAAAGAGACAAGTAATGTAGTTTTGTGGGCAGTCTGGTAAGGACAGAACTCTCTTTCAGATGTAAAACAAAGAGTTTCTGGGTCATCCATAGTATTTATTGGGTTCCACAGAATCTGACCAGCGCAGGAAGAGGAGGGTACATATAAAGCAAATGCCCACAACAAAGGAGACAGCCAGGCTGGGAAGTTACCATCTGTTTGGCAAGTATAAGGACCTGGGTTCGATCCCCTGTAACACACGCCATGCTGCCCGAGAACCCCAGGTGTGCCATGCTGGCCACCAAAGCTAGGTGCGGTGGCACACAGCTGTCATCTCACTTCTGGAGAGACTGAGTCAGGAGGACCACTTCAAGTCTGAGCTATATAGTGAGATGCCATACCAAATAAAGAAAGAAATACATGTTTTTTCAATTTTAAAACATAAGAAGGGCCCTGAGAAACAAAGATGGTAAACCTTGCCAATTAACAGAACTCTTTGATCTGAGGTTGGCAGTTTTACCTCCCCAAATTCTTTGCATGAGATTTAGCAGCCTGAAACATTATCTTGTCTTCAGAGACTATGCACATGAGCTTTTTTCAACATTTCTAGAGGTCTTTTTGTAAAGCTCCTTAATTTCTTATGGGTCTCCTGAACTGTTAGAGGATGGCAAAGAATGAAAAGATCTACTGTGAGAAAATGGGGTTTTAAAGATATATTGAATGAATATATATATATATATATATATATATATATATATATATATATTCATATGTACTGAATGAATGAGTGAATGAATGAATGAATGAATGAATGAATGAATGAATGAATGAAAAAGTGAGTGAATGAATAGCTTCATCAAACAGCCTTGGTCAGTGTCAAGACCCAGCTGCCTGCCAGAAGCTGCAGCTCTCCTAACCTGAAGCCCTTTTCTTGCCAGGTCACCTGCTCTTTAACAGAAGCCACCATGAAGCTGTGAGCCTGATCAGAAGAGCATCTTTGTCTCCACAGTTTGCCCTGATTTGTTTCCTGTTCCTGTGAGTGTGGTACCCACTTTGCCAGGCACCTCGGTCAGCATCCAGGCCCTGCCGTTTTCCTGGCTTTGGGCCACAGAAATCTGTAACATCGTTATCTTCCTGGCGTGGTCTCCAACCCCACTGATCTGTGCTCACTGAGTGTGCACCTCTTCCACTCTAGCTCTGCTCTCCTTGTTCTGTCCTGAATCCTGCATGCTAGGATTTCTAGAGAAAGGGATGTGGGGTAAAGGAAGACTCTCCATCATTTGAGCCTCACCCTGCACCCAGCACCACGCTCGTCAGTTACAACACTGTGATTGAAAGCATCAAACTAATGTGTTGGGGCTGAACACATTCTGCCACCCATAGGACCTGTGGCTTTGGGCAGGTCACATGACCTACCTATGTCTCTGTTTTTGTTGTAGCAATGCCATCAGGACTTCCAAATATGATATAAGGGAAATACTGTAACTCCCAACCTGTTAGATGTCCAATACGCCAAGTTCATGTCCTCTAAACTCAAAGAATAAATAAATAAATTCTAAGAAGAAAGGAGATTAATAGTAGGAAATATTGAGCCGGGCATGGTGGCGCATGCCTGTAATCCCAGCACGCGGGAGGCTGAGACAGGAGGATTGTTGCGAGTTCGAGACCAGCCTGAGCTACAAAGTGAGCTCGAGGCCAGCCTGAACTGCATAGTGAGACCCTGTCTCAAAAAAAAAAAAAAAAAAAAAAAAAAAAAAAAAAAATAGTAGGAAATATTTACTGAGGGAGAGATATCTCCTGAGAGGCAGGAGGGTTTTACTGGTAGGTTGCCGAGGACCCTGATTTTCAGAGAAGATTTCATAGAGGACATGCACAAAGGTACAACATAGATTATAGCTATGAGCAACCAATAAGATTATAAGCATAGTACCTTAGGTGAGATTGATCCAGTGGGGAAGCAGATCAAGTGTGCATGGAAGGAACAAGGAGTTTTTCAGGAAGAGATGAGTCTGGAGGTCATGGTCACCCGCTGAGGTGACTGATGTCTGCCAAGACCTCATCAGACCAGGTATTAGCACTTACCTCAGGCCTGATCATTTCATCTTCCTCTTGAGGCCTGGCCTCCAACAGATACACCTCTCGC
The DNA here is from genome assembly GCA_004027165.1 of Ctenomys sociabilis. Taxonomy (NCBI): domain Eukaryota; kingdom Metazoa; phylum Chordata; class Mammalia; order Rodentia; family Ctenomyidae; genus Ctenomys; species Ctenomys sociabilis. The sequence continues at coordinate 19,360 of PVKA01024176.1, read as the reverse complement.
CACAGCTGTCATGATTTTTCATCTTTTCCCTATCTCGAGGACCAAGCCCTAGGTGCCTGTCCACACTATTTCTACCTAACTCAACTGTCTATAATATTTCCTCACAGTCTGACCTTAAATGGTACCTGCAGCAAATTCTCACTTCTTGTTCACTGTTGGTCTTGTTATCATCATCATAGTACCATGCACATGTACTGTCTCCATTTGATCCTTACGAAAACCTCACAAGGTATTATTCTGCCGACTCATGGGCTTTACAAAGAGGAAACTAGAATTCAGATACAAGTGAGTACTTTTCCCATGGCTTTTTCTATGACCTAAATGTTGTGCCCCCAAAATATATCATATTTCTAATTCCTAATCCCCCAGGTCATAGCTAAAGAAAGGGAAAGAGTAGGAGGAGGTAGAGCCTTTTTGAGAGGTGATTAGTATTTCATGAATGGGATTAGTGCCCTTGTTGAAGACATCACAAAGAGTTGTCTCATCCTTTCTACTGTAGGAGAACACCACAGAAAGATGTTACTCTGTAAACCAAGAAGTATCTGCCTATACATGCCTTGGTCTTAGACTTCCAGCCTCCAGGATTGAGAAAAAAAAAATTCTGTTGTTTATAAGCTGATGGGGCATTTTGGTCTGTATGACATTCAGCAGCCACCATGGACTGAGACTAAAGAGCTAGAAAGTGGTAGTGTAACAAGAGCTAAACTTGGGCCTATTTGGCCCCCCGGACCTTCTCTGCTGGTGGGGCCTCTTCCAAAGGCAATTACCTCCAAGGTATGCAGTGGCGAGGCTCCCTTGGGGGTAAGCAAGGCCGCAGAGGCCACCAGCCACGGTAATTACTCCTCCAGGCATACTCGGGAAGTAATGTAGGGAAACGAAATTAATATTCACTGGGACGTGAAATGCACGGTCCCAGTCTGCCACTCGTGAGCTAAGTGTACGTGGGGCCTAACTAATCTCAAGGATTTTGTCTGGAAAGCAGGAATGATAACACTGCTAATAGTTATCCTAACCCTGTGCTGGGAGGACACAACGAGAGCAGTGGGACTGGTGAGGTGCTGTGAGCCGAATGAGAGCGCTTTGTGTATTGTGGAAGATGTCACAAGTGGAAAAAATGCTATCGTACAGCAGAGGAGACACAGTCGTCTTGGCCAAGAGAAATGGGGTCAAGTCACAGCAGCGGGTCTCCTGGGTAGGTGACCTCACCTCTCTGTCCATGTAATTAGGATGCATCAGATTCCTTCAACGGCAATTAACCGAAAACCTAACTCAAATAGGCATTTGCATAAAAAATGGAATTTATCCCGACTGGGGTATCTGGGCTCTGTTCAGGCATGCAAACAATGTCAAGTCACAGGCTTCCTGACCAGCTCCTAGCTCTGCTCTCCAGGCTGTTCCCTCTCTTTAACTGTAGTCCTCCCCTTACTCATCTAGCCTCAAGGAGAACAGGCCCCTAGAGAAACTTTCTGATAGAAGTTCCAGAATTAATTCTTTTTGACCTGGCTTGGATGATGTGTCTGACTATTGAAGCTGAGACAGACCGCAGGCCCTGGAAAATATTCTGATGAGCTGAGCTCCGAGAGCAGAGGGGCAGCATGAGCCCCACTGAAACGTGGTGGGCTGAGGTGGGTAGAGCTAGCGGATGCTCAGGAACTCCAAAGCAAGAGGAGGGGCTGGCTGGCAGCAGCAGAAGCTCCTGGCAGTGACAAGGGGATGTGACCACAGCCCCCATTCTGGGTCTGAGTGCGCCCCGTTTGCAAGCAGTGATGAGGGCGATGACAGTGCACTCTGGGGCTCCGCAAAAAAAAATCTGAGCTACTGAGAAGTCAGCTGAGCGAGGAGCAAAAGGAGCACCTGACTGAGGGAAATGTGGAAAGTTCCAGAATAGGCAGCGAGGTGGAATGCATGCATGCACATGCATGTGCGCGCGTGCGCACACACACACACACACACACACACACACACGACTCCAGCGCTAGAGCCAAGGGCAAGGTCAGTCTCATCAGGGAAGGGACTTAAGGACTCAGGTGATCTGAGATAGTTAAAGACATGGCCAGAAGCCCAATTCTGATGGAGCTGCTGACTCTGGCTTTTGGTTGAGTGGACAGCCTGTCCCCCTTTAAGGGCCAGGCCCAGCAGGCTAAGGTAACCATAGCAACCAAAAGTTATGGAAGATGGATGAAAAGCTTGTAAACACAGCTTCCATCCATGTGGCATAGCTTCGGGTTCCTAGGAGACAGCCACGGAGAGACCAGTTTGGCTCGTGGTGACCAGGCAAAAAAGACTATTTCTGGGTACTGCCATCAGCAAGATCAGAGCCTGCAGGCGGAAAGGGAGGCTGTCAATGCAGACAGACATGCCGGCTGCGAAAGTGGGGTCTTGACGGCTCGCAGGTCCAGCTGCTCACCAGCGCCCAGCGATGAGTCGCGCCTGCACCCGCCCCCTCCATGGTGAGTCACCCACACCCACTCCGGGCCTAACTCCCTCTCCCACCTTCTTGCGCTTCTTCCCAGCCCACAGCACTAAAGGTCGAGAGAGCATGGACAGAGGAGCAGCGAGTAGGAAGCCTGCCTGCCAGCCCCATGTTGCTCTATCGTAAATAACCAAAGGCCTTACAAAGTTTCTGAGCTGCACAACCAGCACCAGCAAGCTGCAACCCACGGGTACTCCCCTCGGGCGGTACCCATGGGGCCATAGCAGGGTGCCGACGGCTGTGTTGCTCAGGGCCACATCCAAGCCTGCACTCTTCTGCTGGGCGTTAACCAGCTTAGCAGACCGGCTGCAACAGTCCCCACTCCAAACACTTACAAGGACATTAAAGTGTTCTCTCCAATCTGATTTTTCAAAGACCAAAAGAAAAACTTGCAAATTCGTTTTGCCCGATAAATACTTAAAATTTTAGGTGCCCAGAACCCAAAGTAACTATGGCAACACAGACCACTCCAGTAAGACCAACAGATTATTTCCAGCACAATAGCCTGGCTTGTGCTCAGACAGCAGAGGTAATGGTGGCTGAAAGCAATTCCTGAATTGGAGTATTAAAAAAAAAAATTCTCTGGCAGGAGCAGCTTTATGCTTAGGTTCTAGTTTCAGGCTCTAGGTAGGTGAATTAGCTACCGCATTGCTGTCCTGCCTCTCCACTATGAAGACCTGGATCACCCTTCCTCCCTGCGTAGGCTTCTTCACTCTCCAGCCACAAGGTGTCCACATCCTCACACTCGGGGAGGGCACAAGACACAGGGTTGTGAAAATCTCTAGGCTGGAGGGGTCACCCAACCAGAAGCTTGCTGAGGGCCAGGTGATGGGCGTCGGCTCTGCACACAGCTGGGGCCCTTGGCCACTGCGTGGGGAGGCGCTGTCTTTCCCTGTTTGTTTTGCAGATTGGGAAATTAAGACCTAAGAAAATCAGGCTACTTGGCCGGGATCCCTCACAATCCAGGCTTGACAAGGTATCAAAATTCAGTAAGTGTAGTGTTTTCAGATTAGATGCATGCAGAATTTAAAAGCACATCAATGAATTTTGGGGGTTTTGTTTGTCTGTTTTCCTGTTGCTGAGGGTATATCTTAGTTATTTTTTCCATTGCTGAGACAAAATATCTGACACTCAAAATTTAGGAGGCAAGGTTCGTTCAGTTTCCAGTTTGTAGAGGCTCCAGTCCATAATGGGCTGGATCCAAGGCAGGGTGGCCCATAGCAGAGGGGTGAGAGTCCGTGCTGATATAAGACAACGAAAGCAACAAGAGGTAAGGGAGACAAGCTTCCTTCTGTCCCTTCTACTGTGTGCGGCCTGCCTGTCCTAGGGCAGGTGTAGCACGCCCACACTGAATCCCAGCATCCCACAGTCTAGATTCAGCCACCTCTGAAAAAGCCCCGTGGCTGCATGAGGCTCTGTGAAGACATCTAAACACAAGCCATGATGGGGTGGAACTCAGGGCCTTGTGCCCGTTAAGCGCACACTTTGTCACTGGGCTATACCCCAACCCTCAACCGGCTTTGCAGACTCCGTTACACTATGGTTCATTGCCCTTCCACGTCCTTCGGAGTTTTAACTTGTAAGTGATTTTGTACCGTCATATATTGTATTGGTCATTTGGAAAATAGTGACTCAATGGGTTAGGCCGGTTTTCCAAACATTGTCACATTTTTATTAGCCAGTGACATACTCACTAACATCACCACCAGTCTCATGAGATAAGTATCTGAGGACTGGGAAGCTACTAATGACATAGCAACTGATACTAATTGTCACTTGAAAGCTTGAATGTGATCTTCATTAACAAATACTGCCAGTTGTTTTCCTTGGCAGGTTCATCTCAACTCTTTTTGAGAAATTCTATTCCACTTAGAGTAACTATAGAATTTGTTAAGACAATTATATTTTTAAAAATGTAAAGCCATGACTGTCATACTGACAAAAAATTAACACATAATAAAGCTTTTTCCCAGTATTCGGGAGGTTTAAGGAAGGAAGATCTTGTGCAGTTGAGGCCAGGCTGGGCTACAGAGTGAGTTCAAAGTCATACTGAACTATATAGGAAGACTCTGTCTCAAAATAATAATAATAACAATGATTAACTCATATTGGGGGATGGATCAAGGCCGATATTTTAGCCAGCTCAAAAGTAAAATTAGAGGCACAGTTAAAAAAAAATACACACACACACACACACACACACATATATATATATATTTAGTACAGGATCTACAGGGTCTCACTGCACAGATCTGACTTGTGCTAATCTTCCTGTTTTTAGCCTCCCAAGTGCTAGGATTACGGGCACAAGCTACCATGCCCAGTCTCAGTTGCTGTCCCAGTGCACCCTGGGTTGAGGCCGGCATGGCACCCCAGGAATTGAACCCTAGTCTGTGCCTCCCTAAGCAGGTGCTTTAGCCCATTGAGCTACCTGGCCAGCCCTTAGAAGCGCAAATTTTTAAGAAAGAAAAGAATATTGGCAGGAAAGTGGAGATGGACATTAAGCTGGCTTTTCCACTGGGTGAGGAAGAAATGTCCCTCCATCAGGGCAAAGCCACCTGAACAGCTATAGGAAGGCTTGCTTTACCTTGGCACTGGTTATCCACAACTAGAGAGAGCTGCAAGTGGCTCCTGTAGAATCGGAGTCAGCCAAGAGCACACAGCAACGAGCAGGTCTTTGAAGCACGAATCTTACTCACATTTTGTGTCACTCATCCTTTCAAATAAAAATGTTACTTTATTTTTTAAAAAATAGCAGCTAGCGCAGCTCACAGTTCTGAATTGCACAATTTCTTCTCCAGAGACCATAATCCTACTTTTGCATAACGTAAGCACTTGACAGGTATCCCATTTCCTTATACAAAGTACTGAAAAGACAGCAATTTTCTGTGTACAGAAAAGTTGAAATTAAATAAATTGTGCTGCTTCATCAAGAGCCTTTTTAACCGGGGTCTCTATGTAGGTCAAGTTGACCTTGAACTCACAATGTGACGCGAGGCGGCTTTCAAGCGCGTTGCCCCTCCTGCCTGAGCCCCCAGAGCGCTGGGATTACAGGTGTGCCACCACGCCCAGCAAGGGCACTTTTAAGTACAACAGGAATTGTATTTTGTTTTGCTTTGTCACACTTGTAGCAAAGAATGTGGAGACTGCGGTGTGGTTGCCGCACATTCAGGGATCCCCATCATGGAACTGAGAATCGGGGATGGAAAATACTAGGAGGAAAAATTGCGTTTATACTGAACACACGCAGACTTTTTAATTATTATTTCTTAAATGAAATAATAGAACAACTATTTACTTAACATTTAAATTGGAATAGTTACTTTAAACAATCTAGAAATGATTTAAAGTATCTGGTTATATATAAAGTATACGTAACTTATATATATAAACTATACATAAGTTGTATAAAAATATAGTAGCATCTTATATAAGGCACTGGTGCCCGGGGAGATGGCTCAGTAGAATAAGCGCTTGCCTGGTACTGGAATTGCGTGGATAAATATCAAGGGAGGACTGCACTGCGAAGGTTGGTGCCACTGCCCCATTTCTCCTAAGGGGCCAGAGGTCTTAGCTTCCACTGCTTTTGTCCCATTTGTACAAAAAGTCAACACAGTAAAATTCAAGCAACGGTGTTAGTATTACTGCAATGGCAACCAGAAACACTGAAATGACCCCCCGGATTTGAAGGCCCATTTATTTACATCAAAAGGCACTGCTCAGGATCATTCCTGGAATATCAGCCCTGATCTCTGGTGCTCTAGGGCTTATACTGGAGAAGCAGGCAGGAAGTACAGAGACAGAATGGCTCGCCAACTGGAGAATGGTTTCTACGACGTGCATCACAGCGACCAGCCACTTGCAGGAGACACAGCAACCAGAATGGGAGCAGGAACTACTGCCTGAGCAACTAAGAAGCCAATGTGTATTGGCTGGGCAGGGGGCATTTCTGTTACATTTTTCCCCTTTTAGTTTCCCCAGAAAATCTTTGCTGAGCGTATTACATGTGATCTGCTGAGATGAGGACCATCTAGGATTGAGGCCCGTCTGTTCTGCGACGTTACTCTGGCAAGGTAGTGAAGGAGCTGGGCTGATCTAGGAGAGTGTCCAGAGTGTCTTGGATGCTCACTGAATCTTTGTCAAGTGATTGATTGATTGATTTTTCCATTCTCTTGGAGCAATCGTCCACATAGTTTAAGGCAAAAAAATAATAATAATAATAAAACAATCAAACAAAAAATGCAGCTACTATGGAGTGGGGAAGCGAGGACTGATGTAAGCAGCCTGATGTAAAAGACACAAAAATCAAGAAGAATAGGACAGAGCAATCCTGTGAACAGTGTCCCAGGCTTCAGTTGTGTGTGCATTGTCTCCTCACAGTGAACCTCAGAGGAGCTGTCCAGGTGAATTTTTCAACAGATCTAAACCTGGATTTCTGAAACTTGTAGATGTAGTCACTATCTACCTGGAGTATACGTGTATGCAGAAACATTTAAAGCTATAGCTGGTCTTTTAGCTGGTTATAAGATGTATGTAGTTTTTATTTAATCTAGTTTTTGAATTACCTCTGCTACGAAGGTAAGCCCATTGTCACTGCCAATGATTAAGGTAGGTCATATTGAAGGTTAATTTTTGTACAATAAGATCCTACTAACTTTCTTCTCAGTATAGGTAGGGAATGGGAGATGGTGATACAGACTCTCAAGCCTAAGATGGATGCAGGGGTACAGGTGCCAGTAGAGACTTGAGCTTGTACAACAAAGGGTTCCCGCAGGTCTGGCTCTGATCTTTCAAGAATGTTTTGGTTTTGGTCAACTGGATCCCTAGAAGGCACTTAGGCCTCTGGATTGGATTATTTTGCATTGTTGGTGGAAGGTTTCAGAAACAGCCACAGGAAGCAGTTTGTTATGTAGATAATCCCTGCAGAAGAATTTTGGCCAAAATATCTTTGGCCAAGATGACCACTGCATATCTGGTCTGTTGGGCTTTATTTCCAATAGAGCTACTTCCACCCATGAACAGTGTGAACTCAGCGTCTGTCAGGGGGTCCTGTTTTAGAACAGTTCATCCCAGTTGAGCATGGTGCACCTGGACCATGGTGCACCTGGACCATGGTGCACCTGGACCATGCACACAAAACTGAAGGTAAGTCTGGGTGTAACGTGAGCTTGTCAGCTTGCACAATCAGAAGAACAGCAGCTGTTGGAACTGTTAGAACTCAGAGGCAGAGAGGAGAGGCATGAGGTACTCCCCGGGACTGACAGTCTGACTAAAGCCAGGGGCTCCAAGAAAGTTATGACGTTTCTTTCTTGTAACCAGTTCCTGCGAGATATTGTAGCAGAGCTTTTTTGCAGGCAACATATAAGGAGGGCAATTGTGCCGGCATTGGCCACTCAGAGATCTTGAACTGTCTTTAGAGGCAGAAAAGGTGTATTATTTGATTCAGGGGAGGGTTGCCTTGGGATAAAGTTCAACCATTAAAGGGACATGATGGAGAGCAAGCTCCCCATGGTGGTCCTTTGTATGTACTTCTGGAAATGAGTCTCAAATTTTCAGGGTATTATTGTCAGGCATTTCAGGCAGACATAGGTGTTACTCTTTCCCCCCAGGGTACAGTCAGAGTCAATATTAAATCTGGGACAGCAGACTCTAATATGAAGGAGGCTGATCACATCCCAGGAGAGGCAGAGAGCAGTGAAGCATGGACAGGAATTTCTCGCTTGATAAGGTGTCCAAATATCTCACAGGATCTGCTTTGGGAGAATTTTTTTCAGTGGGGGCTTCAGTGGGTACCTTCAGTAACAGATGTGTTTATTGGTTTCCCACCTCCCTTGTTGAGGTCTTCCAGGACAGCAGTACAGTAATAATCTAGGCTTCATGGGCCTCTGTCACATTAAGGTCCCAGGTTGGACGTGGTTGGGGAAGGACTGTGTTCACCCAAGAATCAGGTTCAACCACAGTGGCACAGACTTCTGACTATAACCATGTGTGGGCCTCATCTAAAATGTGGTGACATCCTTCAGTATTAAACAGAGTCAGAAGGAGTTGCTGGCACTCATACCATGTTGGCAGGTGGGGACATGGGTGCAAAGCCAAGGTAAAAGCATGCTGAACCCTTAATGGCAATTGAGTCCAAGCAAGCTGGCCCTTCATCTCAGGATTTTAGCAACCTGCAAGCAGAGGAAGGCATCTCCTCTACACTGTTCACAGCATGGAGATCTTGCCCAAGGTGATTAGCAGTCTGTCAGGCTGATGTGTGACTGGATGCCTATTTGTTTTTTCTGTGATATCTGATAGCAATAGTGGTCATGCAGTGAGGTGGTGTGGTTGATGGCCAGGTCCAGAGGTGAGTCTTTAGTCTGTACCTCTGGGAGGACAGTTCTCAGAATTTTGGGGTTCTGGTTATCTGTCTTACGCTGATACAGGTGGCATCTTTTTCTCAAGGCACAGTCAAAGTTGAAAGTTCAGGGCTAAATGTGAGAGAGGCTGACTAGCCTGGTGTGAAGGAGAGAGCCTCCCAGGCTTCAATTTTGTGCCTGGCAGAAGGGGCAAGAGGCAAAAGGCAAGAGGCACAGTCGCCTCAGTGACAGTATCTTTTTGACAGAGGGAACTTTTCAAGGCAGAGTTCTGTTGCACTATCTACCAGAAAAGGCACAGGTTTGTCCTTGACTTCTGCAATGACTGGGGGCTCTCTGGGGCCCAATTTAATAGAGCTCAGTCTTTCCTATCTATTCACACCCAACAGGGAACAACTCATTTGTCAGGGCTGACAGTCCAATTTTTCCTCAGTCAAAATGTGGAACTCAGAAGGAATTGTTGACGTTCATCCCAGGTGGGCAGTAGATGGCTGACACCGTCTCGTGAAGACCGGAGTCTCCGGGAGAGGGCTTCTGAGGCTGAATGCAGGCAATGAGCTGGCTCTGGCTCAATTGGTTGGACACAGGCAAGTTGGGAGTAGGGAGTAAAGCTATAGGTGTTCGCAGCAACTGTAGCAGCTGACAAGGGGGCCAAGGCAAAATTATCAGGAAGAATGGACCACTTTTTCCTTCTGCATTTTTTCTTCAAGATGCAGGGAGTTGTTTATTCAGTTCCATTTTTAACTCTGTAAAAGCCTCTTTTCCTGATGTTAGGGACTCTGGGTTTTGACTAAGTAATCCCCATTCTATCTCCCTATAGTGTATGCTATGTACCCTGAACAATGGCATACAGACAAGGGGTGAGTGCCCTTCAGAGAGAGACCACTCAAATTCTTGCCTGGCCATGCCCCTTATGGGGACTTACATGCAACTTAGCTAAGGAGAGAGTAAAACCTCAATTGTGCTGCACAACCAGGGGTAAGGAACCAATAGGCAGCTGTAGCCATTGTTCCCCAGTCTTGCTACACAGACAGAGCAGCCTACCGCTTAAGCTGTGTGGCCCATTCACTCACACATGCATTCAGCAGACACTCAGAGGACAGACATTCCAGCCCTCCTTCCCTCGAGAGTGAGTTCCTCTTCTATTCCAAATGAGCAGGCCTGAAAAACTGACTAACTGGGGTAGCCCCAGGGTCTGACTAGAATCAAGCAAACAGACAGACAGACAGACAGATTGTATCCTCCTCCCTTTGGGGTCCAGTGTGAGCTCCTCAAGCTGTGAGCCAGAAATCATCATCCAGTCCTCTGAGAGGACCCAGGATACATCAAGAACGCACCTTCCTATATCTGGAGAGGTCCTGGCTCTATCCACAAGGGCAACAATCAGTGACCAAAGGCCTCAGCATCCTTGGTCTTCCCGGCCAATGCAGCAATCACAGCAGCAAGCAGGAACCTTGAAATGAGCCCCCAGGATTTGAAAACAGATTTATTATCAACAGGCACTGATCAGGATCATTCCCAGAACATCAGCCCTGATCTCTGGTGGTCTAGGCCTTATAATTGGATAAGCAGGCAGGAAATACAGATGCAGAATGGCTCGTCAACTGGGGATTGGTTTATGTAATGGGCATCATAGTGACCAGTGATGAACCATTTCTAAGAGACAGGAGCAACCAGAACTGAAATAGCAACTAAGAAACTGAATTATACTTGGCTGGAGGTCATTTTCTGTTACATTGCTAGAATAATAGTTTTGACCTGGTGGACCTCCTTGCAGGGCCTTGAGGGACTTGGGGGTCAGTGGACCATACTTTAAAATGATAGCCATTAAGTCCAACGTCTTTTATTTTGTGGAACCAGGGATCGAACTCAGGCCCTTGTGCTTGCCTGGGGAATGCTTATTCCACTGAGCCATTTTCCGGCCCCACAGTGGCCATTAAGGAATATGACTGATCAATGTGACTTGGAGAAGAGGAAGCAAAACAAGCTGCACATCTGCAACTTGTCCAGGCAAAGGGGCATCATGGTGGAAAAACATTTGATGGAGAGCAGAAAACAGGGAAGGGACAAAAACAAGCAAGGGGCTGCCACAGCATCTTTCTGCTCCCTCGACACTCCATCCAGACTGCTGGAAGCAGGGTAGTGTGTCGTGGCTGATATGTGTTGTCAACTTGAGGGGTTTAGAAGTTCAACTAAGTGATTCAGCTAAAGGTCAGAGTCCTTGCTTTGTGCACAGCCTCAGCTGGTGGAAGAGGATGGCATGGAGATGGTGTGGGGCATGGGTGACCAGCAGATATACACTGTAAGAGAGGAAAGGGGGCTTGTTCTCCCTCCCCCTCTTCTGCTACCTTGAAGTGTTGCCTGTCTGCCATGTGCCACCCTGCCTTGGAGGCAGCTGATTATAGACTGAAACCTCTCTTAACTCTGAGCTAAATAAACCTTTCCTTCCTTAATTTAGGTGTTGGGTATTTTGTCTCAGCAACAAGAAAAAGTGAGACAGAATTTAGTACCAAAGGAGTAGAGTACCTGACCATGTGATTCAACAGCCTTTGGGAAGGACTTGTTGGAAGAGTTTGGAAAAGTTCTGAGACATCACCTGAAATAGTAGTGCTGGAACAGCTTGGGCTGTTCTGTATGGGACATTCCAGTTAGAGCTTAGAAGACCAGAAGGCTAATAGAAATCCTGCCAAGTAGAGACTGAGCTTGGGAGGTTTCTTTGGCGAAGAATGGCTGTATTTGCTGCTGGACTCCAGATGATAAATGTTATGACTTAGCAGAAAATTTGTCTGCACTTTGCTCATGTCCAGAGACTTTGACTGAGATAGAGATTAAGAACAGTAATCTAATTAACCTGGAAGAAGAAATTTCAAGGCAGTTGAATGTTGAGGCTGTAGCATGGCTATTGTTGGGAGGGTTTAGCCAGATCTATGTTGAGAATCAAGAGCAAAGAGCCAAGAAGAATTATTTTTGCATATAAATGATTATTTATGCCCTTGCTCCATACAACAGGGGTGTGGAGCAGGGGAAAGGCCTGGGCCCTCATGCAGGGAATGGGAGGTGAATGTATGCTAGTCTTGTGAGATGCCCCATGGCTATGGAATGGGGAATGGGGGGCTGGAAGGCCCTAGGAACTGAGGTGAACATGTTTACTTTCCAGGGAAGAAAACCTGCTCTCCCTTCCCCAGCAGGATTACTTAAAATGTGAGTTTGGCCATGTAGGAAGCTCCAATAAACTGTGGACCACAAAGATCAAGCTGAGGCAATCTGGATTCCTGGGAAGAAACAGGGGGGAAATAAAAGATGGCCTGAGAGCACCCCAAGAAGCAAGCCTCCACCCTTTTCAGCCTCAAAACTGCAAAGGTGAAAGACTTTGCTTTGAGGATAAAACCACAGAGCACCATGTTCCAGAAAGGAAACAGTATAGAAAACTTGTTCCTCAGAGTTGGATTCAGAGTGCCCAGCAATCCAGGCATTTGACCCCTACATCCAAGAGAAAGGAAAACCTGGCTACTGCTCCAGTTGGCAACAGACCTTGGCATCATTCATGTGGTGCTAGCTTTAGACGCATGAAGAATGCAAGAAATATGGGGTTAAGAAGGCCTGGGAGGCCAGGCAGGGTGCCCCTGAGAGGGCAGAGCAATGAAGCTGTGAGTGAGAAGCCAAAGGTGCATAGGAAACCCCAGAAGTTAGGAAAATCCAGGAAAGTGGATCATTTAATGAAAGCTGCAAGGAGGGAGCGAAGCAGACCCAGACAAAAGCTGTCAGAGCTGTGACCCCCAGAAGTGCCACAGGGGTAGGGCTGTGTGAGCCCTTGAGAGATCACAGTTTTCTAGATTGCTTCAGATGCTGGATTGTAACTATAGGTGAACTTAATGTTCACCATGTTGGATTTGGGACTTGCTTTGATCCCATTCCGTTGTATTCCTCTACTTGTAGCTTTTGGAATGAAAATATTTATAGATAGATATACAAATTTTCTGATCAAGGAAATTATGGGCCACAGAGGAAAGTGATCAATGATGTAGAGTGTGCCTAAGGAGAGTCACATGGAGAGAAAACTTTCTCTTAGGCTTTCACAGGGAGGAAATTGGTCAAGCAATGGCTATGACTCATCCACATGGCTGACACTGAAAAAATATCTACAAACTGCGGTTACACTGTTTCAGGGTAAATTCTCAGGGGATTTGACTGACCTTGGCAGATACAAAAATTATATTTCTTGCTATATATGTTTTATATTGGTCTTAACCATCCAGCAGAAAAGTATAAAAATGAGTCACAAAAAGTAAAGCCATATTAATATGCTGAGCTATAAGAGGCTCAAGTCAACAGCTTCTGACATTGCCAGTCCTAGGATATCCCACTACTGTTATGGATTACTGGACTATATTGGATTATTTAGCTGAATTCACATACCTACAATATTTAAATGGCAAGGGAATACCCTTTTCTGACAAAACTAAACAAAAAAAAGGGATGCAAATGAAGGACTGTTTTGTGTATATACAGATACAAAATAGTTAGGATAGATATACAGCTACTTTCTCTAAATTGAATGAGAAGACAGATTTGTACTAGTAATGTTTGGACAGGATATCATGTCCGCCTCTTGTATTATGAATAACCACCACGAAGACAACAATATGCAATGTATTAATTACTGAAACTGTCCTATTAATTGGTTTTTGAAACTGTCTCATTGCTATTTGTTTCTCAATAAAATTAATTTTAAAAAGAACGTGGGAAGTGTTTACCTTTTTGTTTGTACAGGGGCTTGCAGCTAAGAGTTTGTCTTAAATCTTGGAAGAGACTTGGCACTTGGACTTTTCAGCAATGCTAAAACTGTTAGGACTTTGGAAAGCCTTAAAGATGGACTAAAACAACTTTTGCATAAAGGAATGTGCATGACTCTTTGGGAGACTGGCTCCAAATGGTATGGATCTAATATAACATAATATTGATAGACTTAACAGTGGTTCTTAAGGACTGTTGAACATGTGTTATAATGTTCAAGTTGTGAAATGTTGAGAACAAGCATGCCTTGGTATCTGGAAACTTGCCTGAAGACATGTCTCTGGTTGCCAGGTTGGCAAGGGCTGGAGTGCTATGGTTAATACACTGAGTCCACCTGGGGAGTCTAGAAGCTGGACTGAGGAACTCAGCAGATCTGCCTCATGGGGTGATAAGGACATGCTCTTACTGCTCTAGGATGTTGCTGTGTCAACTTGAGGAGTCTAGTAGCTCAACGAGGTGACTCAGCAGAGGGACAGGGTCCTTTGTGTACAGCCTTAGCTTGTGGAAGAGGACGGCATAGAGGTGTCATGCGCTTGGGCAAATAGCTAACATACAACATAAAGGAGAGAGAGAGACTTGCTCCCCCACATTTGCTCCCGCTGCTCTTGCTGGCTTCTGCCACCTTGAAGTGCTGCCCTATGCCATGGTACCCCGTCTTAGAGCCAGCTGATTACAGACAGAAAGCCCCACAAACCGGGAGATAAATAACTCTTTCTTTCCCTTCATTTGGGGCATAGGGCATTTTGTCTTAGCAAAGAGAGAAAAATAACCCACACAGTCACTGGGCTGATCCAGCAATCACCCACCGTCAGTGCCAGCACGCTTACTTCTAGCCTAGCACATGACTCAGTCACACGCTCTAGATGCAGCCATCTCTGAAAAGCCCACCTATGACTGTATGGGGGGAGGATCTAGACACACGGGATAGCAAGGGATTTGGTAGAGGAAATGACAAGAACCTGAGGTGCATGGTGGATGATGGCTCTGACTTCATCCTTACACACTGTGCACCTTCAGAGGTGGCTGAATCTAGAGTTTGAGCCATTCATGATTCAACACTTTATGGTTGTGAGTGCTACACCCACCCTAGGGCTGTATCTGCATACAATACAAAGGACAGAAAGAGTCTTCTCTGTCTCTTCTCTTGGTTTTGTTATCTTGCACTGCCATGAACAAGCAATTGCGCCTCTGCACCCTCACCCTGCCCTGAAGGCAGCCAATTACTGACTGCAACCTCCACAAACTATGAGCTAAATGAAACCTTTCTTCTTTAACTTTAGGTGTTGGGTGTTTTATCCCAATTGGAAAAAAGTGACTAAGATATCCTCTTTTTTGGTTTTGGTTTTGGTTTCTATGGGTTTTGTTTTTCTTTGTTTGCTTTTGTTTTTTTGTTTCTTGTTATTTGGTTTTTGTATGTGTTCTGTTTGTCTTTTTTTAGTGACAGGGTCTTGCTATGCATGCAGCTCAGGCTGCCCTTGAGCTCATTGTAGCCCAGGTTGGTCTTGAACTACAACTATCCTCCCAGGAGACTGAGGATTACGGGTGTGCACCACCATGCTGGCTTTATATCTCCTTTTGAAAACTGTTTTTACTGTATATCTAACCCTAGACTCATAGTTCTTTACTCCGGCCTATTCAAGCGATTCCAGTGGTGCCATTATTGCTGCTAAGAAGACAGCTCTGGAGACAATTACCATTTCTTAAAGGTAATCTGCCCCCTCCCTGCTTTAAAATCTTCTCTTATCTAGTGCTTCTGCTTTCAGCTATAATGTGTATGGATATGGATTTTCTTCTATTTATCTTGCTTGAGATTGATCAGGCTTCTGCAGGTGTATGCAGGTATCTTTTGCTGATACTGAAAAGTTCTCCAGCCTTTGTTGATTCAAATATTGTCTTTATGTCATTCTTTCCTCTTGTAAAACACTGATTCCATGTGTATGACATGGTTTTGTTCTATCTTCCAGACTTGTTTGTTTGTTTGTTGTGTTTTGAGACAGGATCTTAATCTGTAATTTAGACTGGCCTTGAATTTACTATGTAATCCAGGCTGACTCAAACTCATAGTAGTCCTCTTGTCTCAGTCTCCCTAATTCTGTGATTACA
Organism: Ctenomys sociabilis; assembly: GCA_004027165.1. Classification (NCBI taxonomy): domain Eukaryota; kingdom Metazoa; phylum Chordata; class Mammalia; order Rodentia; family Ctenomyidae; genus Ctenomys; species Ctenomys sociabilis. The sequence continues at coordinate 3,634 of PVKA01024176.1, read as the reverse complement.
GGTGTGCACCACCATGCCTGGCCCTGACTTCCAGATTTCTTAATCTCTTTTTCACCCTTTATATCTGTTTCATTGTGATTTTTTTCCCAAAATTCTCCCCTCTGTTACCAATTCTCTCATCAGCAACTAAATAACTGCTGAATCCACAACTTTTCCTTTTCAGAAATTCTTCTTGTAGAGTCCTCTTTGTCATTTTCATACCCTAATTCTTTATTCTTACTTCTATGAATATACTGAAATGCCTCCTTTGTGTCCTGTCTGACAACTCTACCCTCACAACCTTCTCAGGTGTCACTCTGCTCTCTGCTGCTTCTGATGGCTCTGCGCTCTTGCTGCCTTGCTTCCTAATGTACTTGGTCTCTTGATGGGCAGCTGAACTCTCCTGAAGCTTTCTCACTGAAAATCCCTTGCTACCAGGAGAGAGACAAGTTCCACTGAGTGGATGTGCTGGCACTTTTTGGGATTTCTTGGGACTCTACCAATCTGACATCACTCTGGGTGTATTCACATTAGACCATCCTGGTTGTCAACTGCTGGTTACAGATTCTCAGGGAGGAATTTGTAGGGCCCTCCACGAAGCCTTATGCCTCAGAGTAGATAACTGTTTTTATCCTTCTGGGAATGGGTTTATTTCCCAATTACCAGCAAATGGTCTTTACCTGGAAGTATAGCCAGCCAAGATTCTAACTTTAGGGAGAGGTTCTCTTTAAGATTTCAGCTTTGGACAGGATCTGGGCTTCATCTCCTGATCCCTGAGAAATCAAAGTTCACAAATCCAATTCAGGCAGCATCTGGGAAGTAAAAGCCATGCTTGAACTTTGCTAGCCTGTTTTGTTTAGTGTATGATTTCTGCGGGATTCCTCAATAACTTGCAGGGTCCTAAAAAGACTTAAAGATAAGTTTACTCTGTCGTCCAGAATTTTTCAGTCATTCCCAACAGGAGGCTGAGTCAAGGCATTTATTCTGCCACGCCACAGAGAAGAGCTCCGCGCCAAGGCATGCCCCGGGGGAACGATGGGTGAGGTAGTGCTGCTCGGCTCACCTGGGAGGCTGAGAGGACAGCCGGCCTGGAGCAGCAAGAGATGGCGCTAACTTAGTGGGGACAAGGAGACCACAAGAGCTTAGAACACCACTCTACACCGTAGGGAATGGAGGTGCTCTCAGATAAGAGTAAGGTTCACACTAGGTCCCTCTGGTTGCATATGAATTTTAGGAATGTTCTCTAGGTTTGTGAGGTATGCTGATAGCATTTTGATTGTGATTGCACTTAAAAAAAAAGTGAGGAGTATGACCACTTTCACCATATTGGATCATCCTACACAAAAGCAATAAATGTCTTTATATTTTTTGATATCCACTTCCATTTCCTTTTTCAGAGTACTACAGTTTTCAGTGTAGAGGCTTTTTACTTCCTTTGTTAAACTGATTCCTAATTATTTCATTTTTTTAGTGCTATTGTAAAAGGGATTGTTCCCTAATTTCTCTCCCAGTCCATTTGGCAACAAAGGCAAGGCAGGGGGCATCACCGTCCCTGACTTAAAATTACACTACAGAGCCACTGGGATGAAAAGAGCAGGATACTAGCAAAACTAATAAACAAAAAAGAGCTGAGGATCAATAGAGCAGATGAGAAAATGTAGAAATAGCTCCAGGAACACTCAGCTGTTTTATCTTTGATAAAGTGGCCAAACACCTTCACTAGAAGAAAGATAGCTTCTTTAAAAAACTTCTTTAAAGAAACTGTCTTTGCACATGCTGAAAATTAAAACCAGATCCATGTCTATTATCATGCACTAAACTAAAATAAAAATGGATCAAAGATCTAAATATTAAAACAGAAACATGAAATCTGCTGGAAAGTAAAACAGATAGAACTCTTGAAGACAGGGGGGTGTAGGCAGAGAGTTCATGAACAAAACCCCAACTGTGCAAGAAATATAACAAAGAATCAACAACTGGGACCCATCTTATTAAAAACTTTCAGCAAAAGAAACCACTAACAGACTGAAGAGACAACCATGGTGTGGGAACACATTATAGTTGGTTGTTCCTCAGACAAAGAACTAATATCTAGAACATGTAAGAATGAAACAATCACTCCAGCCAGCGCCCAGGCCAGGCATGTGTGTGGAACTTTCTCCATCAGACAGGCCCGGTGTGGAACTCTGCAGCAGAACTCCCTGCAGAGAGGCTAGAGGCAAGCCCCACCCAGCTGATGCAGGAGCAGAACATCATGCCAGAGTGGCACAGTGGGTTCACTTCCAAGAGCTGCCGCAGGAGAAAGTGGAGCTCAGCAGCCAGACCCAAGCCACACCCACCTGGACGAGTTTGAACTTGGTAGATCTGGATCTGGTGCTAAGGTGAGAACTGTGCCGAAGCTCTCCATCAAAGGCCAAAAGACAGGCTATACAGAAGGACAAAGAGAAGGAGCAAAACACATTCTTAGGCCCTGAGCCCACCCAGAACAATAGTATAGAAGAAATTGGAAATCACACACCTGTAATCTCTCAAATAATAGCGTCTGAAGTAAAGAAACAACTGAAGAAAGGTTTAGAGGAAATCAGATCACAAATAATTTCTTACTCATCAGAAGTAAAAAAAAAAAAAAAAGAAGAAATGATAACTGTGATGAAAGAAGTACTAAGTGTTTCTAAGGAAGACACTGATTTAAAAAAATAGAGGAGAATAGAAAAATGATGAAATCTTTGAATGAGCAATATAGGAAAGAAACAGAATGCATGAAGCAGATTCAAAACAATAAACAGGAATTTGAGACCTCAACCGCAAGCTGGCAAAACCATTTGAGACTGAAAATAGACTTTCAAACCTTGAAAACAACATTGCAGCTAGTGAAAAGGTAAGAAAAGATCTCTTAGGGGCCGAGGAGATAGGGCAATAGAATAAGCGCTTGCCTGGCAAGTGCAGGGTCCTGAGCTCAATCCCTGGTTCTGCCAAAAAAAAAAAAAAAAAAAAAAAGAAAGAAAGAAAAAGAAAAGACAACTAGAATGCAGGAAAAAAATAATTCAACATCTGCGAGACAATGTGAAGAGGAGCAACATAAGGACTGATAGGTACCAATGAGAGTCAATACAAATGACACGAAAAGAATCTGGGCAGAAGTAATAGCAGAAAACTTCCCAAATATGGGGTAACAATCTGACATTCAGGTAACCGAAGCATATAGAACTCCAAATAACATCAACCCAATTAAAACCACTCCCAGACATATAATTATCAAGATCCCAGGAATTCAGCACAGGAACAGTATACTAAAAGCCTGCTAGAGAAAAGAAACTGATCACATTTAAAGGAAAACTCATCAGAATAACAGCAGATTTCCGTACAGGGAGGGGCTGGCATGGCATGTGGTGCTGGGGCTCGAACCGCGGTCCCTGGGAGGCGCTCTAGACCTCTGAGCTATCTTGCCAGTCCTCCCCTCTGGTGCTGTGCGGCTCACACTACCCGTGCAGCTGCCCTTCTCTGATCGCTCCTCCTTAAGCTGGTGCAAAGCTTCCTCACCACTAAGGACTAGGGAATCATTTTTACAATTTTCTAGGCAGCTGCGCACCAGCCTCCAAAGCAGGACTGTGCCTCCCCTTATGATTTCCTCCTTTTGGGCACGTTCTAGGTCTTT
>PVKA01024175.1:0-34600 GCA_004027165.1 Ctenomys sociabilis | reverse complement strand
CATTTTTTAATTTTTGTTTTTGTTATTTTGAGAAAGGTTCTTGCTTTGTAGTTCAGATTGGTCTTGAACACAGTGTGTGTGTGACCCAGGCTGGCCTCAATCTCAGGGCAGTCTTCCTGCCCCAGCCTCCTGAGTGATAGGATAAACAGGCATGTATGACTATTCTTGGCTGTGTTTTGTTTTGTTTTTGTATTTAGTACAGGGTCTCACTGCAAATCCATCTTGTAGTGATTCTCCTGTTTTCAGCCTCTCTCAAGCGTTGAGATTACAGGTGTGCATCATCACACCCAGTCTGAATCGCCCAATCTCAGTGCACCCCAGGGGCAGGACTGGCAAGGCATGCCAGGAATCAAATCCTGGCTCCTGGTGCTTTAATCTGCTGAGGTATCTGGCTGGCCCTGTTTTTTAAAGAAGAAGTGACTATAAAGCTGCTATGTTGGAAACAGATTTTATTCATCTTTTCTGGTAGGAGAGGAGCTGGTCATTAAAAACATTTAATTGGAAAAGGTGACCACATTCTGGGTTCCCTTTAGGAATTCACATCTATCTAGGAAGGTAATATAACTCTGATTTGTATTATCTTTTTTTTTTTAAATAGGTAATATAACTCTGATTTGTATTATCTGATAAACAGTTTCTTGGTCGCTGGCTTAATAAATGACTCTTTTTGGCTTACAATATGCCTATTCTAATTCTTTTCTCAACCTAGTATTTGAAAAATGGGTGGGCAAGACAGAAAAATGAGAGACTGTCAGACTTTCAGTAGTGAAAGAAAGATTTGATTGGAAAATAATAACAAATAGCAGATACCATCAACATCACACAAACCATTTTTTTTCTTTTCTGCTCATGTGTGCTGGACACTGGATAATAGTGAAATGTTTTAGTGCTTTAACTATGATCGCTGTGTAAGTTGCAATTACTGTTTTTACCACTTGGGGGTGCTTTTGCATTGTTTACTACAAACCCTTTCTAAACTTAAAGTACCCTTTGAAAATTCATATTGTAATAAAGATAGTGCATATAGTTGTTAATACAAATAAGAAAAATTCACACTAATACAATAGCCATCATTTGTCATATTGCATGTATATTACATATAAATCCATGTAAATGAGTGAAAGTAAGCACTATAATTTTAATGTAATCTTTTGTCACTACATTAAATATTGTGGATGCTTTGGTTTTTAAAGATGTGATTATTACTATTTTGGTGGGGATAGGAGTCCTGGGGATAAACTCAGAGCCTTGCACATGCCAGACCTTACTGCGCTGCATAAGTGATACTATACTGTAAATACCATGAAAATAAACCAGCTTTAGCGTGTAATTTTTTAAAAAATACACATAACTGTTTTTGAAAATAACCTTGATCATTCTTTTTATTCTACCTAGTAGCCATTAAAACTGCCTTCATTGAATTCTTTTAATTTCACAGGTACTGTATGCAAACTCTGTTCTCTAAGCTACCAAATGGCTTGAACAGTTATAAATACCCAAGTCTACGTAGAGTTTATTATGGAGATTTGAGTCCAGGGAGCAAAGCATTTATGAAAACAAGTACCTATAGTTACCATTTATTTGTTTATTTCTCTACTCTTCACCTATTTGAGTTTGTGGGATGATTATTTAAAGCCTGTTGTAGCATAGTAAGTTCAGAGGCTTAACAGCTTTGATTTATCTTTAAGGCCCATCCATTCTAGGCTCTCAAGAGCTATGAGTTAAGTGGCTTGATGTGTTTGCTTTTTAGTAGTGAATCTTCATGTAGGCAGTGTTTTAAGTCATAGTAGTGTGGGCTTCTGCAGTTTAATTCTTGCTCATATTTTTCTTACCAATAACAAAGTGATTACTTTTAGTAAATGAGGATCATGACTAAGAGATAAATTTACTCAGAAAAAAACAAACGTTTGAACATGAGTAAATTCTAAAACTTCTTTAAAGGGGGGCTTATGTTGTAGTTCAATTGTGCAGTGCTTGCCTAATGTAGTCTTTGTCACTGCAGCAACAAAACAACAGATTTTTATAAGTGAGATAGAAATTTGTTGTATGGTGTATCCCAGTGGTTGCAATCCCTATGGCACAGGTGCTGCAACAGGCTGTTAGTATCATTGAAAAGGCTCACCATCACTGGAATGTACTGTTTGAAGTCATTGTTATATTTAGGTTCCTTTCATGGTATGAGGAAGTTTTCTTTCTTTCTTTCTTTTTTTTTTGCAGTACCAGATTGATCTCAGGACCTTACGCTTTCTAGCCAGGCACTTAATGCCACTGAGGAATATCCCTAGCCATACTATCATGAAGTTTTAACAAAAATTTGTTATAATATTTTGCATTGCTTTCAATCTTTGCCAATAAACATTAAAGAATGTAAAAGATTTATTCTTGCTTATAGGCACCTGTTGCTCCCCTCACCCTCCATACTTTCTATCTGTCCAGCTGCACTGAAAAGTTGTCTCAGTTTGCTGTCACTCTCCTTCATGGCTTCTGCTTTGGACTTTGCAATAGGTTACATTTTGGTAAGACTTTACAATAGGTTCCTAAATGGTTTTTCCTGCCATTTATTCCACCTCATTTTTAGGCCATTCTTTACACTTACATTGAACTCTCTAATATACAAGGTTGTCACTTTTTGACTTAATATCTTTTAGTATCCATCAATCTGTAGCCTAGAATGTGTGTGTTTTAACATGGATTTTCAAGGCCCATTATGACTGCACTACTGTGTGATTTTGACCATGTTTTTTATTAGGTTTGTGTGTGGGGGGGGGGATGTGTGGGTGTGTGTCTGTCTGTGTGTGTGTCTGTGTGTGTGTGTGTGTCCGTGTCCCTTCCATATAGTTTGTGGTTGGGAACATAGTAAGGCATTCTAGGCATAGGAAGCCGCATATACAGTGGCATTGCTGTATGGAATACATGGCATATTTGAATGGCGATAAGCACATTAGTGTATGTGCAACTTAAAGGCAGGGTTATAGTGTTTATTAGTTACCTTTCCAGTTGCTAGACCTGATACCCACAATTTAAAGGAGAAAATGTTTAGTTGGCCTATATTTTCAATCTGTCATTGGCTGTCTCCAAGGCAGAAACATCACAGAGGAAGGACTCAAAGGAGCAGAGCTGCTCAGTTAATGGAAGCTGAGAAGCAGGGTGGGGGAACAGTGACAGTGAGAAACAGGCAAGGACCTTCACATGGTAACCAGCATTACACCTCTGTGACCTACCCACGTACTAATGTGGTGGGCATTTCTTACTCAGTAAAGTTGGCATGTCACGATTAATGGTCACACATGGCACAACTAATTATGTCTTTTGATAAAATTCAATTGAGTAAAAATAAATTTTTTATTTCCAATATTAAAAAGTAAGTAAATTGTGGTATAAAGAAGTGTTAATCAGAGCCTTAAGTTAAAAATTATACAAATCTAACTCAAATTGACTTAAATGTAAAAGGAAATTTATTGTTTAATAGTAGAAATTGTCAGCAAAAGGCAGATTCAGGACTATCCTCCCCATCCTTTAAGCTTTGTTTCTCTTTTCCTCCCAACCTATCGGCAATTCGTTTTACATTGTCCTTGCTCAAAATTCCAAAGGAGAATATTTATCCTGCCATCTTTAGTAAGAAAATAAAGACCTAGGAAGAGCTTGTCAAGTTTCAGCCATGCAGTAATCCCCAAACTAGATGCATGAGTAGGAATGGACAGGTGGTTCTTTAGCCAATCTTGGATCTCTTGTGTGTCTAAAGAGACATTCCTTAAAGGAAGACATACTTGTGAAAGAATCTGTATCTGCAAGGATGGATAGAACTACAAAAAACGAAAATTGAGAGACCAGTTCGGAGGTAGTTATATAGCTAAAGTGAGAACTGAAGTGGGTCTGAAATAGGTCAGTATCAGGAAGATAATGGTGATTTTTGCAATAGATTATCATTAATGACTTTAGAGCAATTTTGGTTGGTAAGTCGGAAGTGCACAGGGTTCAAATGATTAAAAATGAGTGACAGCTTGCTAAGGAGCCAGCAAATTTTCTGTAGGCCAAGAAGGAACAGAGACAACAATGGGTGCTAAATAAAAATTATTAAAAGTAAGGTCTGTAAGAAGATAGACATATTTTTTGAATGAACTTTTCTCCCATGAGACTATAGGCTCTCCCTCAAACTGAACAGTGACTTAAGGTTTAAAATTTGCCTATAAGAAGTCATTTTTAGTAAATGACTTGTGTACAAGAGATGTGTAATAAACTAGGAAATTCCAATATAAATGAAAGGGAATAATTTTTATTTCTGGTATCTTTGTTTTGAGCAAGACTTCACATCAGAGGATTTTTGATTATCATTAAAAAAAAAAAAAACCATTTTGCTTCCTTAACAATTGCTAATTTACCCCTAGTTTTGTGATACGTGGGGAAAGCCTGGCTTTGGAGACACATAGGCTTGGATTAGAATCCCAATTTTCTCTACTTTTTTAGCCTGTTTTTTTTTTTTTTTTTTTTTTTTTTTTTTTTTTTTTTGTTTTTTTGTTTTTTGTTTTTTTTCTCCTAATTTCATTTTAAAGAGAAAAGAATAAAAACAAAACAATAAAAATGATACAAATTGCTAAACAAGATGATAGGAAATTAACAGTGATTGTTGTATTATGTGGTGGTTGTTTAGATTACCAGATATAGATTGATCAAGCAGTTAAACATTAACTGTTCCTTTCAGTAAATCAATAGAACTAGTAGTACAATTAGAATTAGCTCAGCTATCTTGTGTGTGTGTGTGTGTGTGTGTGTGTGTGTGTGTGTGTGTGTGTATTTTCCCCCCTCTTTCTTTTCTCCTTTCCCTGATCCCAGTTGTTCTTTCCTTTCAACAGTTTCTTTACCTCTCACAATATCTGTTATACCTTTCAGATTTTATTTACTCTTTCAGGTTGTTACACTAGGATTTTGATACTGTATTTAACTTGTCCAGCTCAAAGTTTTGTTTATGAAATCAAGATAAAAAACTTTTACAGATGTGTTGTTACAACTTATTGAGTGTTTGTTAAATGTCTAAGTCATTAATGAAGACTCTTTTATTTCTAGAACTGTGATTTGGTATCTCTTTACAATGACAGCACTTCAGATCGTCTCACTGACTTCTTCCCAGACATTTTTACACCTTCGGCCTTGACTGTTCCAGCATGTTTTCTAGATTCACAGTTGTACTATCTTCCACAACTGTGTTCTACTTTTATTCATCAGTCTCAACGGGGTCTGCCCAATGTCTAATAATTAGCCTTCCTTTCATGAAAGAGAAAAAGTGAATATAAACATGTAAGATAAAACTTTTACTTCAGCTGATTAAAAGAGTTACTTTTTTAATATTTAATATTTTAAAGTATACTATTTTCTCACATTTGACATTTTTTTCTTATGTCAGTAGCATTTGTACAACTCCATCTTTGTGTGTGCGTGTGTGTGGTGCCAGACATCAAACTCAGGACCTTGCACTTGCCAGGCAGGTGCTTATGTCCCTGAAGTATCTCCCCATCCCTATTTAGTCTATTTTATGATTTTTTCCCCATTTAAAAAATTTCCTGGAGCCCTTTGAATATCTTCCACTATTAGTATGTTATGATTAATTCTTAATGGTGAGAAAAATTAAAGTACGGGGGGGAAGGAAATGCCAAGATTACATTTTCTGTGTAATATATTGGGATATGAAAGGGAGCTGAAAAAAAAAAGTAAGACATAAATGGGAGACCAGAAGAATGCACCCCTCCTTCCTCCTGGCATGCACACTCAGGGTATTCTCAGAATGTACTGAGTAAAGGAATGGCTAACTTGTGAGGAGACCTCTAGAAAACCATATAAATAAGAATACAGTGAGTTGCAGTTAAACCAGGTGAAATGGATTTCTCGGGGAGGTGTGGATTAAAGAATCATAATAAGAACTTAAACTACAACCCCTCTCAAATTTGAGAGGGCTGAATTTGGTGTTTGTTTTTGTTTTTCATTTGTTTGTTTTTGTTTTTGAAACAGGGTGTCTCCGTAATTCAGGCTGGCCTTAATTTTACTATGTAGCCCTGGCTCTCCTCACACTTTCCCAGTCAATTTTTCTTTATCATCCCAAGTACTGGGATTATAGGTATGCAGCACCAGACTCAGCTGAGATTTATCAAAATGTTGATCTAGGCATTGAAGATGACAATAACTTTCTCACAAAACAAAGTCAGCCTTAAAAGCACCATTTTTTTTTCATTATTCATGGTCTTTTTACAGACATTAAGGTCCCATATAGTTTTCATAAGTTGAACTTAGCAGAAGTCAGCTACACATCTGCCAACATATTATTGTTTCATTATTTTAGGTTATCTTCATTTTCCTGTTGAAAATAAAACTATCACCTATTTCTGGTTGTTCTCAGACTCAGACACTTGCGTTTGCCAGGCAGTTGCTGTGTCAGTGAACTGTATAACCTGGCCCTCACCCTTTGCTTATATAAAGAGTATGTTGGTTGAGTACTAAAAGAGGTGACAACAACCACTGATTTTTTTTTTTTTAAGAACTCTTAACTGAAAGAAGGAATAAATTGAGTTAACTCTTGAAGTGTTTTTAAAAGGTTAAGGAAGACCATTGTTAAAAATCTAAAGATTTTTTCTTCTCATTTGAAAAGGGAAGGATGCAGGAGAGCGAAATAATGTGGTGGAGGAAGAGTACAAAGATACAAAATAAAAAGGGATGTTCTTTTCATAAGAGAGAAGCATGAGAGTAATAGAAAACATCTGGAGATAAAGCTTTCGTTTCATTTGATCAAAATGATGGTGTGTTTTCACTATGTCATATTCTAAACTATTATTTTATTGCGTTTGACATTTTTCTTTTGTCAATACTGTTTATAAAGAAATTTCCCTTAGTCTGTTTTAAGATGAATTACTGATTACACCCTTTAAAAAAATTCCAAAGCCCTCAATGTATCTTTTAGTATTGTGTTGTGATTTTAATTCATATTGGTGGGAAAATTAAACTATCTGAGAGAAAATGCCAAAATTTAAATTTTCTACGAAATATATAGCATAGTATTTGTTGTCTACTTACCACACATTGTGAACACACTTTCCTTTTTTCAACAATATAAGCTGCTGTATAAAATTATAAAGGGAACCAATGAATACGAAAAGAACTCTAAACTGAGTCATAGCTTGAATTTTAAAATAATATGTTCAGTATTCAGTATGTCACCACCATTCTTCAGTTCAAAAAGGCGTGAATCATCTTCTTGAGTGTTTTCCGTACAACAGCTACTTTGAAACAGAAGTGATATATGCAGTCTCAATTTGTATATGAACTAACCATTGTACATGTCAGCTGCTGATCTTTCTGTACTTCGGGGAATTCCTTGGATGTCTCATGTAATTATTGCTTATGAAGGTAAACACTGGGTAGCCATAGCAATTTATTTTTAAACTGAGAAGTTTTTCCCTTTTAAGCTTTTAAACTGCAGTAACTTGATACTACATTTACCTAGTGTCACCACACTAAAAACTAGAATGAATTGCAAATAACTTTTCCTTAGTCTTTTTTTTTTTTTTTTTTTTTTCCTGTATTTAGGGCAGGGTCTACAGGGTTCAGGGTCTCACTGTGTAGATCCTACTGGTAGAGATTCCTGTTTTCAGCTTCCCAAGTGCTGGGATTACAGACCTGTGCCACCACGCCCAGCCTCAGTTTCCTAGCACTGCTGAGTGCAGGTGGGGAGATGGAACCCCAGCCGCTGTGCTCTGCCTAAGCAGGTGCTTTAGTCCACTGAGCTATCAGGCTGGCTCTTCCTTTATCTTTTTAAAGAAGGGCAAAAACTGTTTCTGGGACAACTTAGACACATAATCTAGCTCCTTAAGTGTAAATTTTATGAAATTGAAAATCAGTTATGTTCATGAAAATTTAGTATTCATTTTGAGATATGCCATAAACATAAAATATACAAATTTAGAAGGCTTTGTTAAAATGGAAAATGCATGTTGGCATTTAATATAAAGATATTGATTGTAAGTAAATTTTATTTTGCTTGTATTAGGGGTTTGACAACCCAGATATTCCACCACTGCTATTTATGGTTCTTTTTTTTGGAGGCGGGGTCTCACTGAATTGCCCAGGCTGTTTTTTGTTGTTGTTGTTTTGTGCTAAGTGGAGATTGAACTCAGGACCTTGTGCTTATCAGGCAGGCACTTATGCCACTGAGCTATATCCCTGACACCACACTGGTTTTGAATTTGGCTATCCTCCTGCCTCAGCCTCCTAAAGTGCTAGGAGTACATGTGGACACCACTAGGCCTGGCTACTTTTTGGTTTTTTTAAGGTAAGTTTTTCACCATGTGCCTCAGGCTGGCCTAGAACCTCCCAATCCTCCTGCCTTAGCCCCAGAATTCTGGGATTATAGGGATGGGCAACTATGCCCCCCAGATTTATAAATAGTATTATAAAATTCATTCTTTACGGGGCCAGGGAGATGGCTCAGTGGAATAATCACTTCGCTGGCAAGTGGAAGGGCCTGAGTTCAAATCCCCGGTTCCTCAAAAGAAAGAGAGAGAGACATTGGTTCAAATTCATTCCTTAGAGAATATATTCTACACTTTGAAAAATTTTTCACTAGAGTTAATAAATTCCTATGCTGCTTTCTTTCCCATGATGGAATTTGTTTCATATACATTGTATCTTTCGTATTTGGGCCTTCAATGTATCTTATCCATAAATTACAATTATCTTTTTGTGTTCATGCCTTATACTGGATTTTCTAATATATGCCAGTACCTATTTAGTTATATAAGGCCTTTGAAGATAAAAATGATACATTAACATTTTGTAATTCCTTGATGTGCTATAGGAATATTAAATATTTGTTGCATCAGTGCTATGTTAATTTTGGTGAATGTTTTAAAAAAAATATTCTTGTTAGAAAGTCTTTAGATTATTTCAGTGTGCTGGACTTTGAATTGAACCAGATTTACAATCCTTAAGATAAATTTTTTTATTTTCACCCATATTTAGGCAGTGCTGGGATGACACTTTCATAACATGAGAATAGATGGTAAGACATGAGCTTTATATTAAAATTTAAGACTTTGAGTTTGAAATCTTAGATATAGTAAGACGTACTTCTCAAGTTTTAAAACCAAAAAGATGCCCCAAGTGCTTAAACCCCAAGCATTAAGTAAAATACCTGAAGTTATTTATGATTATACTTTCTTCCTCATGTCTATATACAGTCAGCATCTCCTATAAATCCTGTTTCTAAAATTATGTATCTCTCCAGTATTGTAACCTGCATCCTAATTCCAGTCACCCATGTAGTAATGGATTACTACATTAGTCTTTACCCTTGCAATCTGTTCTGAATCGTTAATGATGTTTTCTTAATCATTTGTTAAGAAATACAAACTTTGTAACTTGGGGTAGAAGGCCCCTGCTGCCTATTTCTCCAACAACATATGCTGTTATCCCTCCTGAGTACTTGCTCCAGTTATTGTGGGCCTTCCTTTAGTTCTTTGTCCTTTGTAATTTTTTTTCTTCTTCCGTTTATCACAGTTCACAGTTACATAGTAACTGTTTATAAATTCCATTAGACTGATGGGTTATTCATAATCCTATTTTATGGGCATGCCACAAATGTGACACATAGCAGATGATAAATAAATATATTCTAGGTGGCTGGACTGATGAAGTTGCGTGAGTGGTGGAGTAGATGTTACTGTGCCTTTGTTTCTCTATGTAAATTAGATGGTAGTGCTTAATGGTGGTCCACTGAGTATTTGTGCTGCTTGTTCTCCCCCTGACTTACCTTTCCTTACCTTATTCAACATGATACAATGAGTTAATTTCCAAGCTTATTTCTGGTCAGTTATTGTTTCTGTATGATTTTTGTTAGCTAGTGATTATAGCTCATTTATTTGAAGATTTAAGCACCTGTTTTATGCTAGAGTACAGCAGATGAAAGAATAGGGCTGGAAGGACAGGGTGTATGTGATATGGACATGATTACTCAGAGTGAGGTTTAGCTTTAGGTAGTAGAAAACTTTTTAATAAACAAGGTAGAACCTTTTCATTCTCTCTGACATAAAAGTCGGGAAGTAGGCATTCCTGGTGTTACATGGTATTTCTGCCCCATAGTCATCAAGGATTTATCTCCTGTTGTGGCTAGACAAGGGTTGAAGATGATAGCCAATCATCCATATTCCAGTAAGCAGGATAAAAAAGCTAATTGACCTTTAAGGATGGTAACCTGAAAGGTACACACCATCCTCTGCTTTGTTTGTTTGCGGTACTGGGGATTGAACTCAGGACCCTGCGCTTGCCAGGCAAGCACTTAGTCTACAGAGCTATCTTCCCAACCGCACATCCTCTGCTTTAAATGCTGATCAGAACTCTTGTCGTGTAGCTCCTAGCTACAAGGGAAGCTCAAGAAGGTGTTCTTTTTCAAAAAGCTGGCTAATGTAGTCCTTTATCAGTGACATTAAATCACTTGAGATCTTCTAATAACATTAGCTATTACTCTTATAGAAGTACAACTATGTAAACACTTTAAAAACTTGACCTAGATCATAAATATATTATACAGCTTGTTAAATATGTTCTCTTTTGTTAGGCAACATGGCACATGCCTTTAATCTCAGCACTCTAGGGGGCTGAGGCAGGAAAATCACAAGTTCACAGCCTGGCCAACATAGCAATATAACAAGACCCTGTCTTTAAAAAAAAAAAAAAAAAAAAAAGGTAGGGGGGGAATGCATAGAATAACATATCTTGGTATGAAGGCCCTGGTTTATTTCTGCCAGTACTGCCTGCTTCCATCTGTATTGAGGATTGACTTAATCACTTTTAAACATGTACTTTTTTTTTTTTCATTGACTCTACTATTCACATAGTTGCAGAGATTCTGACCAGCAGCCTAAAATCAGGTCTTTACTCACCCCACCTGGTCTCTGTATTTTCTTTTAACTCTCTTCATAAAATTTTCTTCTATGTACACAGATATTTGAGACATAGCCCCAGAAGATTGTTTAGGATTCTTGACCTTTCTAAAATGTTTCCTAAAGTATGGCTTGAGCTCGTTTCCATATCATTTATGATGAATTTAGTAATCCCTCTGTATCCACACAAAGATTGGTTGCTCAAGCTCCTTATGTAATTTTTTTTTTTTTTTGGTGGGGGGGTGGTATTTTAGGGAAGGGTCTACAAAGTATTCAGTCTCTACTAGATTGGACTCTAGTGATCTGCCTGGTTACAGCCTCCCAAGGGCTGTGATTACAGGTGGCACCACCATGCCCTGTCTCAATTGCTGTCTCAGCGCGCCCAGGGGGGTGGCCTGCACGGCCAGCACGGATCAAACTCCTGGCCCTTGAGCCTGCTTGCAGGCACTTTAAATCCACTGAATTATTTAGCCAGCCTTCCATTGTGTAAAATGACATAGTATTTTTCTGATATGCATATCCTCTAATATACTTTAAAAATCATCTCTGGGGGAGGTTTCTTGCTTGCTTTGCCTACCATCAGCCTCAGAACAGCTTTTTGTAGTCTCTCAGAAGGTCTCCAAAATGTGGAGACTTAGCAACTGAAGGGTATCTCCAGATAGTCTGAATTATGTCACTGATAGTGTAGGTGGAGGATTCTCTATTATAGTGTCTTATCTACTAACCAGCTTCATAAAGGAACTTCATCTAGCCCCAGCATCATTTATAAAAATGATGCTGTTTGAGTTTCATGATTTTATGAACTAAATTCTGATCATCTTATTTAGATGATGAGATGAGCATAGAGAAGTAACCTATAAAAAGTCACAGAGTTAGATTCATTAGTGGGAAATGGATTCATATTCAAGTTGATTGGACTACAAAACTTACTGTCTGGGCTGGACATACAGCAAGTAGCATAAGCTCCCGCCTGACAAGTGCAAGGTCCTGAGTTCATACTGTGGTAATTTTTTTTTGTTGTTGTTTTTGCTCTTAAACACTGTGCTATTACAATATTTTCCCTCAAAATTACCTGGAGGCTATTGTTCTTACTGTAAAAAATCTTGGACTCAAATTAGCTTGCCCAAGGACAGAACTAGTAAATGATGGAGTCAAGACTTAAACTTCAGGTGAGCTAATTACTAAGCCCTTAATTTTAGTTTTATTCTTGTCATTCTTTCAATCCCTGGCAACTAAATTTTAGTTGTTCACTCATGTTTTTGTACTGTAATGCCTCTTCTGTTTTCTAATTAAAGTATGTTTATCAACCCCCACACCTCTATATCATTTTTGTAATCCTGCCCCTCTAGAGTCTTGTTAGAGAAACCATTACACAGAAATTATTTATAGGTGGATGGGAAAAAGCTGTATCTGTAGCCATAATATAGACATATCACAGTGCTTGCCTTCAAGTAGTTTACTTTCAGATTGGGAAAACCTAATAACTGTGAAAGTTGACTTAGAACAAGAAACAACAATAAAAAGATTTACAAATAAAAAAAAAAAAGAAGAATGAAACAACATATCTCAAATCTGAATGAGTGAATTTCTATATACTTTGGAACAAGTTAACATTATCCATCCAAAAAGAGATGCTGTTTTAAGGGGTGAATAATGCTGAATATGTAATATAGGATTTTATGGTGGTGTCCTTTCAGATATTTCAAATATTCTGTTTCACCCTTGTGAAAATGTATAATGTCATTATTGTATATTAAAATATTACCATGTCTGAAATTGGGCAAGAATAACTATAAGCCAGGCCTGATGACATCTGCCTGTATTCCCAACCATTTCAGAGGCTGAGAGCCATTTGAGTCCAGGAGCTCAAAGCCTGCCAGGTCAACAGACTACAAGAACACATCTCCAGTGTATAAGTAATGTTTTAAACAATAAGATTTTAAATAATATATTTGGAAAAATAATATTTTAGATAAATAAGCATGTAATATTAATAGTTTAATATTTAAATAGTATTTTAAATATATAATATATTTAAATACAAAAATAGCTAGTCAAGCTATATAACATAGGTTGTAGCACCTATAAAAGAATCTCTTAACATATACTCTAATTTATAGATGATAATTTATTTCATAGAAAGATACTGTATGGCTTCAGTGACTTTTAATTTCAAATGCTGGCATTTTTTATGGTAGGGTTTTTTTCTTCCAGTAGTTTGTTAAGTAAATTGCCTTAGGTGTGTGAGGTAAGACTCACTGTGAAATACTCATTTTAAAATAACTTCCTTGGGAATATTATTGCAACAAATAATATGTCTTTTTTGCCAGAATTTTTGGCAACCATTTTAGGTTACCTGTCTTTGAAGCTCACTTTTAGAAGGTATTATAGTCAGTAAAAATCTTGTGGAGGTAATGAAGGAAAGGAAGAGAATATGAACATATGTGGTTGGAATTAGACATAACTGTAGTAACTTGAAGTTAAAGTACTGCATTGAGTCTTTTTTCCTTTTTTTTTTTTTTAGGAATGAACACTTACATATATTTACATAGATACTTAGAAATCCATCCATATACAGCATAGTAGCAGTATAGCGTGATAGTCTTGTGACTTTTTTTGTCTTTTTTTTTTCATTTACTACCCTTTAAAAAAGGGCAGTATAGTAATAGCTGGTATGTCATGACAAGAAGTACATATTTAGAAGACCAGAATGGCAGGCATTTGGAGTGTGACCCTTCGATTATACTTTGTTAAATTCAGGGCAGTTGCTTAGTTCACAGGTATCAGCATATATAGTTAGTTGGGGTGAGAATCCTACCACTTAACTGCTCGTTTCAAAAATCTGATGTTTCTCAGGATCATTGTCCTACACATCTAGTGTGTATAAGTGAATGGTCTTGTCTGTCATGTTTCTCATCATTGCTCCTTGCCCTGTCCTCATTGTCTAATCCTCAAGTTCTCGCTTTCCTTTTAATTGTGTTATACATTTCTATTTGCAGTTCTTTTGAGTTATACTAGGGAGACTATATGATATTTGCACATGTGGATCTGGTTTATTTTGCTTATAAGTATGTCTTCAATGGCATCCACTTAAATGTGAAGGCTTCAAGTTTATCATTCTTTACAGCTGAGTAATACCCCTTTGTATAAAAGTATCACATCTTTTTCAACCATTCCTCAGGTGATGGGCATCTTGGTTGTTTCTAAGATTTTGCTATCACAAATTGTGCTGCTATAAACATAGATACACATATATCACTATGATATGATGTTTTCAGTGCCTCGGGGAAAATTCCCAGTAGGGGTATAGCTGGCGTAAATGGGATTTCCAGTCCTAGTTTCTTAAGGAGTCTCCACACTGATTTCCATAATGGTTGTAACAGTCTACATTCCCACCAGCAGTGGAGAAGGGTTCCCTTTTCCCCACAACCTCTTCAACATTTATTGTTGGTTGGTTTCTTTATGATAGCCATTCTTTCTGGGTGAGATGGTGTCTCAGTGCTGTTTTAACTTGCATTTCATAGATGACTAGTGATGTGGAGCATTTTTTCATATATATTTATTCGCTTCTTTAATTTCATCCTCTGAGATGTGTGTGTTCATCTCAGATGCCCATTTCTGGATTGGGTCTTTAAATTTAGGGGCCCTGATATTTTTTAGTTCTTTATAGATTCTAGAGGGCAGACCCTTGTCCTGAGTGCTTTATGAGTTAGGATTTTTTCAAAATTTGTGGGTTGTCTTTTCACTTTGTTGGTAATGTCTTTTGACATGCAAAAACTTCTCAATAACAGGTGGTCCCAGTTGTTAATTCTTTCAAGTGTTTCCCTACGAATACATGTTTGTTCATGAATTCTTTGCCTACCCCTATGTCTTCAAGA
This sequence comes from Ctenomys sociabilis, assembly GCA_004027165.1. Lineage (NCBI taxonomy): Eukaryota > Metazoa > Chordata > Mammalia > Rodentia > Ctenomyidae > Ctenomys > Ctenomys sociabilis. The sequence continues at coordinate 19,803 of PVKA01024175.1, read as the reverse complement.
GTTTCTCCTACTTTCTCTTCCACGAGATTGAGTGTCTCTGTTTTAATGTTAAGATCTTTAATCCATTTTGACTTGAGCTTAGTGCATGGTGATAGCTAGTGCATGGGTCAAGTTTTAGTTTTCGACATGTGGAGAGCCAATTTTTCCAGCACCATTTGTTAAAGAGGCTATCTTTCTTCTAGTAGGCGTGTTTGGCCCCTTTGTCAAAGATCAAGCGGTTGAATGTGTTTGTAGAAGCCACTGCATCTTCTAGTCTATTTTATCTTTTTTCCTTATTAAATGAGAATGTGGCTAAATTATGTCAGATAAGAATGTGCAACACCTAGAACATTGAAAATGTTAAAAAAGTAGCTGTTATGTTTATTAGTAAACATAAATGTTTATTAATAAAAATATGTTAATAAAAACAAAACAGTAAACTACAATGAAGAGAGACCATGATATTTTCTTCATAGTTTTTCTGTTGGGAAATAGTCCCATCATTGGGTGAACAGAGAAGAAGGGAGGGGGCAGCCTCCAAGTGGTGTGATTGTTTTAGTTTTTTACAGAATTCAACACAGTACCTTACACATGCTAGGCAAGCATTGTACCACTAAACTACACACTTAGCCCCACAGTGGTTGGCTTTGGCACTTATTTTTAATTAATTTGTGTGCCTTGTACACTTTTATTTTAAAGAGAAAGAACAATGATACAGAATTTCAAAACAATAATAGGAATTTAACAATGGTTATACTATGTATTCAAAGTAGTTGCTTAGATTACAAGATACAGTCATGAAAAATTAGTATAAGCACAAATTGTTCTTTTTAATGAACTAACAGAACTTAGTATAATTATCTTAGTAGTCTTTCTTGAGTATGTATCTGTGTGCATATACATTTTTTTTCCTTTTCCTTCTTTTCTCCATTCTCCCATCCCAGTTCTTTGTTCTTCCCTTTTGAGCAGTTTCTTCCCCTCTCATAATATCTATAGTACCTTTTTTTTGTACTGATGATCAAATTCAGGACCTTGCACTTGCCTGGTGTTTGCTTATGCTACTGAGCTATCACCCCGATCCTCTGTTGTACATTTTGGATCTTACTTTTTTGGTTTCTTACAGTAGGGAGACAATACAACGTTTACACTTGTGAGTCTGATGTATTTCACTTACGAGTATGGTCTCAACTTGCACCCATTTACTTAGAAAAGCCTCAAGTTTACCTTCTTTATAGCTGAGTAATACTCCATTTATATAAAAATAGCACATCTTTTTTGTTCATTCCTTGGTTGATGGGCCTTTGCCTTGTTTCCAAGTTTTAGCTGTTACAAATTTTGCTGCTATAAACATGATGCACATATATTGTTCTTGTGTGATGTTTTCAATTCTTTTGGGAAAATACCCAGAAAGGGTATAGCTGGGTCAAACAAGAGCTCTAATCCAGGCTGAGACAGGAGGATTGTTGTGAGTTCGAGACCAGCCTGAGCTACAAAGTGAGCTTAAGGCCAGCCTGAACTGCATAGTGAGACCCTGTCTCAAAAAGACAAAAAAAAAAAAAAAAAGAGCTCTAATCCTATTTTTTTGATCCACACATTGATTTCCACAGCGGTGGTACCACTCTACAGTCCCACGAACAGTGGAGAAGGATTCATTTTTTCTCACAACCCTGCTAGCATTTGTTATTGGTTGCTTTCTTTTGAAGGATTTTTTTTTTTTTTTGCGGAATCAGTGATTGAACTCAGGCCCTTGCGCTTGCCAGGGAAGCGCTTATTCCACTGAGCCATCTTCCCATCCCTTTGATTTCTTGATAGCCATTCTTTCTAGAATGAGATGGAATCTCAGGGTTATCTTAATATCCATTTCTTGAATGACCAATGCTGTTGAACATTTTTTCATATATTTATTTGTCACTTGTATTTCTTTATTTGAGAAGTGTGTGCTTATCTCCGATGCCCATTTTTTGGATTGTGTCTTTGAATTTGGGGGCCCTGATTTTTTTTTTTTTTTTTTTTTTTTTTTTTTTTTTTTTTAAAGTTTGTGTTTTTTTCCTTTGCCTTTTTTTTTTTTTTTTTTTTTTTTTTTGGGGGTCTTGTTTTTTTTTTTTTTTTTTTTTTTTAATTCTATATGTTGTAAGTAGTGGTCCTTTGTCTGAGGGAGAGTTGACTGAAAATTTTCCCACTCTGGCTTTTCTCTTCACGCTACGAATGATACTTTTTCATGTGCAAAAACTTTTTAATAGGAGGAGATCCCAATTGTTGTTTCTTTGAAGTAGTTCTCATGCAGTTTGATTTTTGTTCATGAACTCTCTGCCTATCTATATGTCTTCAAGATTTCTACCTACTTTGACTTCTAGAAGATTTAGTGTTTCTGTGTATTAAACTCTTTTGATTCATTTTGACTGTAGTGCAGATGATAGACATGGGTCTAGTTTGTGGCATGTGGAAAGCCAGTTTTTCATGCACCATTTATAAAATGGTTGTCTTCCAGTGAACATGTTTGGTCTCTTCTTAAAAAATAAGGTGACTGAATGTGTTTGTAATTGTGTCTGCATCTTCTATTCTGATGCACTGATCCTAAGGTCTTTTTTTTCTGCCAGTACCTTGCTGATTTTATCACAGTAGCTTTGTAGGTAGTAGCTTTCAAGTCAGGGATTGTGACACCTCTTGCCTTGCCTTTGTTAGTCAAGATCACCTTTGCTATTTTAGGTCTCTTCTGGTTCCAGATGAATTTCAGAAATGTTTTCTCTAGATCTGTGAGGTATGCTGATGATATTTTGATTAGGATTCCATTAAATCCATATTACAGTTTTGGGAATATACCCATTTTCATAATGTTGGTTCTTCGTAGGCATGAACAAGGGATTATCTTTCTGTTTTCTGATATCCTCTTCTTCTGTTTCCTCTTTCAGAGTACTGTGGCTTTCATTGTATAAATGTTTTGTTGTTGTTGTTGTTAGATTGATTCATAACTATTTCATTTTTTCTACTGTGAAGAAAGAGTGTTTCTCATTTCTGTCTTGAGTATTTGTATACAAGAATGCTATTGATTTTTGAGTGTCGACTTTGTATTCAGCTACACTGCTAAATTTAGAATTTTTTTTTCAGAATTTTGGGGGTCTTCTATTTAAAAATACGAATCAAAGATTAAGTTGAACCACATAGAAATTATTAGGAAAAACCTTAAATTCTTGTTTAAAATTTGCATTGTAAAAAATAACATCTGTGGCACCTTCCCTTCAAAAAAAAAAAAAAAGATCTTAGCGAAAATAAGACTTAAGTTAAGCTTTTCACAAAGTGTCTTTTTCCTCTAAATCTCTTTATGTGGTTACTGCAGATATGTTCTTCTTATAGCTGTCATTATAGGGTTAAACAAATGCTATACTGTAGCATACGAAAGCAGTTAAGCTGTTTGGAATTGTTTACTTGCTAAAACCAGTGTTAGTCAGCAGAGGCAGTACACCAGGTTTCCTTGTGGCTTTTAGTGGAAAATGTTAAAAGCACACTCGTTTTTCAGTTATAGAATTTTTCAGTTTGATTTGGATTAGTCACAGAACTGGCTAATTGTGAAGGCTGTCCAAGTGAACTGTTTTTTTTCTCTGCTAGAGGAAGTTACATCCTGAGCAGCTCTCTGGTAAGTGTAACATGTGAGCATTACTAGGCATTTCATCCTGCGGGTCTGCAGTCTTTGCCCTTCAGACTGTTGCTCAGTTGGAATGCCTCTGTGGGGCCAATCCAGAGGTCCTGTAGACATTTTTTAAGGACCTCCTCCTTTGGAGATGTTTATTACTGGCATTTTTCAAGATTAAGGAACAGGAAAGCATCTGAAATCGACTGAAAAGGATAACTGTAGCGGTTTTTTACTGTGGAAGGAAACTATATTGGCTCCGAGGCAGATGATTGAATAAAGTACTTGGCTCAAAGAAGATGCACAGTCTGCTGTTTTTCCTTCTGAATGAAGACTGTTTAATGGAAGCTGCATTCCTGTGAGATCAAAGGAAACACTGGAATGATAAACTACTGGGGCTTTTCCCCTTCTCCTTTCTCTTTTTAAAATGAAAACTCTGAAGCATTAATTTAAGCTGAAATGCCTTCCCTTGCAGCCCACTTGTTGTATTAGGATTCTCCACTGTCACCACTTTTGCCTGGTGCCTGTGTCCTTTGCTGGAGCAGCTACAGACAACTGCCTGATGGAGAAAGAATGAAAGCTCTGCCTTGCTTATGCTATGGATGGGAATAAAGCTATCTGTGTTTCTTCTATTGTACGGGAAATCTGGATTAATCAAGCTGTGTGCCTGTACCAAGAGTCCTATTGTCTTTTGTGGTCTGACTCATCACGTGTAAATGTACTGCAGCTTTGCTATTAATGCAGCGTGGTTTTTATTTTTTTCTTTCTTTTTTCCCAAACACAGAAAAAATTGTCAACCTTTGAGCTTCATTTTTAGATTTGTGTGGAACTCTTGATCTTTTATTCCTCCCTGGATAATATCAGCATTAAATCAGTGAAGCTGAAGAAATGAAGACAATTTAGAAGTAGAAACAACAGTGATTTTTTGTTTTTTTCCAGTTGTAAGCAAGCCAGCTTGCTGGTAACTATATGACCTTGCAGACAGGAGTGGGTAGAGCTCTGGTCATCTCTGCAATAGCAGTTGTTTCTCATTTCATTCTTAGTAATTGGTGTTGTTTTACCAAACATACAGATTGTTTGGTACAAGAAAATTTCAAAGAGCAATAGCTATTTTGGTAGGTAGGGGAAAATATTTGTGCATAGGATTGTATTAGACTCAGTTTTAATTATTGACATGGTAATTTTTAAGCTTTAAGTATTTTAGTAACCTAATAGAAAATATTAGAATTGTATTTTTATGAAATTACATGATAGATATTGTGATTTTAAACTCCAGTTTCTCTGATAGTACTTACTAGCTTTAAAAAATCAGCTCCGCTGCTCAGAGAATGTTTGTAAGTTTTGTACAGAAGAGGAGGAAAAACTACTTGTACTTTTCCAACTGTGACTTTTATCACATAGCTTGGAATTTAATGTTTTAAAAGAGCGAATGAGTCGAGTGTGTATTGTTGTTCTGGAGGAGGTAGAGGATGAATCTCCTGCATTCATTTCTAAATTGCCACAAGAGAATCAGTCCGTACTTTCTCCACCTCCTGGAAGTGTATTGGTAAGATATGGGAGTTTGTTTTCTATATTCTATTAAACTGGCAATATAAATTTTTTTTGAATAAACATGAGTTAGCTTCACTAGTTTCATTTAGAAACCCAGGTTTAAACACTATATGCCACGTGATGCAATATCATTAGTATATAAAATGAATACATTTTTACTTTTTCAAACACTTCAATAACATTTTAGACTATTATCTCTTAAAAAGACTTAAAATGGGCTAAGAAATGTTGTGGCAACCATGTTTCTGTTTTTACTTTGTGGTTTTAGAACTAATATGATAAAAATCAGGAACTCTGCATATTTTAGGAAAGGTTGACTATTACTAGCAGCACTGGAACATAGCTTCTAGAAAGAATTTCATGTATTTCCATGCAAGACTTCATATGAAAAGGACTCAAACTTTAGCCCTAACCTTATTTTTAATGCTGCTGTCAGCTGTCTCCTTATTTGAGTAATATAATACGATACCTTAGAAAGACTATGTTGTTGATTGGGAAATTATATTTAGACATGCATGTGTTTGTCTTTTGATGTTATTCAGGTGTACAGAATTATTTTTTATCTTTTAACATTCTCATCAACTTTTTTGAGGTATATATGTTCATATATACAATGCTAGCCAAATATGTTATTTTCTTGTCCCAAACAGGCCTTTTCATAAGGACCTTCTTTTATGGGTTTCAGGAGCTGACCCATAATTTGTTCCACAAGTAGATACTGAGACTTGTATTTGGAAGACTTTATCACAGATAAACAAGAGGTTTCCACTTAAGATCAGATTGTCTTTTTATAATATACTACAAAGTTTTACTCAACTGAATTAATGTATACTTTTTTTACTCAGCCCAACCCCCATCCCCCTGAAGATGAATCCTCTACTTTGTTATACTATTTCCTAGGATTTATGTCAAAAAAGTAATGATTCTGCAAAGAAAGAAATTTAGACATAAAAATTATATGGAAATATTTTTAGAATTATTCATGGCTAGAAGGCTAATGTTGTTATTATTCTCTCATATTTTAGCCATCACTGGTGCAAGCTATATTTAACGGAGATCCTGATGAAGTACGAGCGCTAATATTTAAGAAAGAAGATGTTAACTTTCAGGTAAAAGAGTGAAATCACTGGTACCAACCTTTAAATATACTTTTTAGAAACTCTTTCCTAGAATTATGATTTTTGTTGAAAAGATGTAAATTCTGTCATAACTTGTTTTAAATGAGGGGAGGCGGCTTTTGAGGCAAAAAGGGAAATACTGGGTATCTATTTAAGGTGATGAAAGTACAAGAATACTAAAAGCTATAGAGGGTCTTTCTTTTCACCCAGCTGTTTTACTTTGAAATTTTTCATAGGCAGAAATACTGAAAACTATTTTCAGTACACATGTGTCCTTCACTTAGGTTCAGTGTGGACATTTTACTACATGTATTATTCTTATGTTTGCAAAGATTTTTCTGTACTCTTCTCACTGCGCTCTTTGAACTCAATTTGAAAGTAAATTGCCCAAGTAATGATGCTACTTCACTGTGTGCATTTCAGATGAGGGTTCATTTCTGTGAACTGGAAATAAGACATTTCCATTACTTTTATTATATATATAATTTGACTATAAGGTCAGATTTGCTCTCTGTAGATAATCATTGTGAGTGCTTTACAAAAACTTAGATTAATTTTTGCCTGATACAAGTTTATATTTAGATGTAAAAGCATGCACATAACTCAGGATTTGTTTATTGTAAGTGGAATGCTTGTCACTTTACCTAACTAGGATATCCTGGCAAGTGCACTTTTCTTAGCACAGAAAATAGATACAGGGTACAGACTTATGAAAAGCAGGAAAACAGGCTTTCTGTTGTTTAACTCTTAGAGGTTTTTGTTGTTTTGCTGTACAGTACTAACAAATGTCTTAATTTGCGTAAGAAACTTTGAGCCATAAGTTTCTTACTTTAGCTCATTTACCATGGCTAACCTTGATTTTCAGCTAGATTTAATCAAAATATTTTGAACATTAAAAGAAAAATTCATCTCATTTTGAACATCAGTTAACCAGTGAACTTTTTTGAAGGCACCTTTTTATAGTTATCTTAAGTGATAAATTGGGTTAAGTATTTGAAAATAATATCCAGCTTTTTTGAAACTCGGCTTTCTCAGTGTTATTCATTTTAAGACAGGTATAGTTCGTATTTGTTTCTCTGTTAAGTAGTGATTGTCTAGGTTTAAATTAGTTTGAATTAGTCTGTAGTTTTGAATTTTGTGAACCTATGAGTAGTGTCTTAATAACAAATGAATTGACTTAACAAAATTGTAATTTGATACTTATACATAATATTTGGTATTTTTTTATTATAGGATTTTGAAAATATGATTTTGCATAAGGAGGCATACCTCACTGATTTTTAACAAAATAATAATTTTAAAAGTTGCGCATGTGTATTATTTGCTACCTTTGCTTTTATTATAGGACATAGAGAATATAATTTCAGCTATAAATCATGAGCTTTAAGTTAGGAGGCTTTTGTTTACCTGACTAAATGGAGGCTTCTTGCTTGTATAATAATTTACCTAGCACAATATGATTAGTGGGCTAGCTAAGACCAGCAGTATTAGAGCTCTGAAAGATCTTCTCTGTAAGAATCTTATTTTTCTCTCCGTGGCTACTTCATAAATTCAGGACAAGTACAGAGAAGATAAATAATTTTCTTGTTTTTGTTTTGTTGTCACAGAAAAATACCTTTTCAGAATTCCCAGAAAATTTTCTCTTAAGGTTTCCTTGGTTTTAGACCCACTCTCAACCTAGCTATAAACAGATTAGGATTAATTTAGTCTGGGTTCTTTGTCTGCTTCATCTTTGGGCAGGAATATGGGTTAATCTTCATTGAACGTAGTGCCACATCTGGAGTAAACTGAAATTTTCATAGGAAGAAAGAAATTATTAGGGAATGTGATTATTTAAATCAATTGTTTAGATTGGTAATTTAACAAAGGCAGATTATTGGTGCCGGAAACCTGTTGAAGTACAAAACTTTTGAAGATATGAAAGAAGCACTGTATATCAGAAAGGGAAAATATAATCAAACTTTTGTACTGTTTATGATATAAAGAATGCTTGGTATTTAAGTCAAATATATTTTGTCATGTTAGCTATATAACTTGAGCAAATTCATTCTTCTTTAGGACCCTTTAAATATATAAACATATGGAGTTACATTAATGATCTTCACAATTTTTCCCTACCCCAAATTTAGGATGTTCAAAGAATTTCTTAATGATTTTAAATGGCCTTTGCTTTTATATAGAAGTTTTTGTTTTTCTTGGTTTATATAGTTGAGATATTAGCAAATGCCTTTCTTTGGGATTTACTAGAACATGATGTCATGTGGAACCCAAATAATTTAATCTGTAATATTGATGCTACCTTATTTTATAGGAAAAGTCTGATTATAAAAGTTATTCATAAGCCTTTTAAACTCATCTAACAGTCTTGTAAAGTTAGTAGATAACATTCTATCAGTAGGTGACAGAGGGCTGGGGAGATAGCTCAGTAGGATAAGCACTTGCCAAGTGCAAGGCCCTGAGTTCAATCCCTGGTACCACCAAAAAAAAAAAAAAATGAAAGAACTAACACAAAGATTAAACATTTGCAGGATCAATAGGTATTGCAGAACAGGAATTTAAACTTTTATTAGACTTGATTGTAACTGAGGAAATAAAACATATAGTTGAGAAATATATTTTTCTTTGACAACTCATACCATAAAGCAAGATTGTTCAAAAACAGATACCCCCCCCATATAGTTACATATGTACGCTATGGATGTCTGCCTTTAAAAGTTGTGACACAAATAATGATACCAGATTAAATAAATTTGGTATAATTGAATTTTATTCCAAATAATTAAATATTATTACTGCAAATAAGGGAATACCAGCCTCCTTCCTCTAACTAGTGCTGTATTTTTGGATGAACAGACATCTCCTTCCAGGTAGCAAGCATTTACACTAGGGACAACTGAAATCTAGCCAAAGCTATTTTTACTGTTTAAACAAGAAAAGGCTTAGATTATGAGTACTCTAGATTAATGCTACTTTATTTTATAGGAAAAACACTAAATTCTGTAATGTTCAGTAAATATTTCCTGGAAGCCATATGTCATATTTGCTGTCAATATCAAGTTGTTGTTTCTGACCTTAAAAGTAGTCACTGATGGTTTGAGTTTATGTCCACTTTTTTAAATTCAAAGAGTTAATATAAGAGCTACACAGGTTCTGGCTATAACTTGCTGATTTTGAAAATGCTTTGTATTTTTTATTTTATTTTTGTATTTTAGGGAAGGGTCTACAGGGTGTTCAGGGTCTCACTACTAGATCAGACTTGTAGTGATCTGCCAGGTTATAGCCTCCCAAGAGCTGGGATTACAGGCACCTGCCAACATACCCAGTCTTAATTGCCATCTCAGCACACCCTTGGGGCAGGCCCCGGATCGAACCCCTGGCCCTTGAGCCTGCTTGCAGGTGCTTTAATTCGCTGAACTATTTGGCCGGCTCTGTATATTTTATTTATTGTCTCCAGAATTTAAATGTTTTAGGATTGATTTTACCAAAGTAACCTTTCAAATTATTTACCATATCTTAAGTTTTAAAAAGTATTTTGTGTAGACTGGGCATTGTGGCGCATGCCTGTAATCCCACCACTTGGGAGGCTGTACACAGGATTATTACGAGTCCGATCTACAGTGAGACCTTGTACACCCTGTCCTAAATACCAAAAAAAAAAAAAAAGTAGTGTTTTATGGAATCATCAAAATGATGTTGATTTAGTTTGTCACATGAAGTACTGAGGGAGGGAGGAGGGAAGGCAGGGGGAGAGAAGGGAAGGAAGGGGGAGAGAGAGCGAGCACAGCAAATCATTATCATTGTAATAATATTGGCAGTTAATATAAAGTAGTAAACCCTAAGTTTCCACAGATTACCTGAATGTCACCCAGTCTTATTCTGTAGGTATTCTCTAGGCTTTTCTGGAATAACCACTAAATTCTCTAATGTTTAGTAAATATTTCCTGGAAGCCACATGTCATTTCTGCTGTGTGTATCAAGTTATTTATATTTCTGACTTTAAAAACATTCACTGATGACTTGAGGTTATGTGTACTTTCTCCTAAAACCAGGAATAGCTGTGTACAGGAGAAATTAGAGCTCCACCCTTTCAGTCTTAACTCAAGTATCCACCTTGCTCCCAGCTGGCTTTTGTAGAACATGGAGTGGAAGGTGAGTATGAGAAAACTTGACTCCACTTCCATGCAGGGGAGAATTCCACAGTACAGTAGGCTTCTCTTGTCTAGAGATGACACCTTCAAAGTAGAACCTTTGCTTCTAGACTTCAGCTTCATTTAAATTTTCACTGATGTTGAATTGTTCCCCAAGATCCAATAAATAGTGTATGTCCTCTATCGTGATTAAATAGCTTATACAGCAACACTGAAACAAAGCTAGTATTGTCAGCTGGAACCAGCAGTTTTTAGGGTTTTGGTGGTTTGTTTTTATAATCCATTCATATATTATCAGTTTCTCAGATAGAGTATGTATGCCCTTAACACTGTGCATTTAATTTTAATGTACACAAATATATGAATTGGTGATAATTTTTATTTTAGGTCAAAAATTTCCCCCAGAAGGCTTGTTTTTAGAGGTGGGGCTTTCGGAGATGATTATCTTATGGGTGGCTCTAACTTCATCAATGTATTAATCCATTGATGAGTTCATAGCTTAGTATGCTATTAGGAAGTGAACACTGGAGAGGGGAATTAGGTCAGAGGGGCTGGCCTTTGAAGGGCATATTTTGTCCATAGGCCCTTCTCTCACTGGCACTTTCCCTGTCTTTCTGCTTTCCTTGCTACCCACTCCTTTGCCCCAAGGCAACCACCTGAGCAGATATTCCTGGCATTAGTACACATCATGTTTTTGTGGGCAAAAAGGACACAAACTAAAAGACAATTAGAAAAAAACAATAGAAGCAGGATAACATACAACACATGTGTTACAGATTTTAGAACAGGAATAGCTAATTAACAGTGGTTGTTACATTGTCTATTTTTACCGTCAGATCTGTTGCTCAGATTAACAGTTACGGTTATGCAAGATTGGGGAGATATTGAATATTGATGCTTCGCTTCAAGAAATCTTAATTTTTTTCTTGTATTTTTGTTTTAAAGAGTATAATAAGACATTAGAAACAGTAAGAGCCTTTTTTAAGTAACAAGGTTTTACATTTATTAAATGTAGGTAAGTAAACAGGCTTTGTAGAGTGAGTTTGTGCCAAATAAAAGCAGGACAAAGTACATTACAGTGTGAGAGCAGATCTGCACAAGAGAACACAGTGGTCTGATCACTTTTTTAAAAAGCTGTTTCTTTCAAGTCTTTGTATAGATCTGCCATCATCGGGTTTTCTAAGGATAGTTTCTTTTGCTTCCTCTTCCCTACCTCTTCTTCCCCACCTCTTCGTTTGTTTCCCCTGTCCTCCTCCTTCTCTAGTCCTTTACCTTCCTCTTCCTCCTCCTTTTTTTTTTTTTTTTTTTTTTGGAAAGATAATTTTTAATCCTTCTATCACATATTCCCAAGCATGAGGGGTTATACGCATGATCCACTACTCTGGCTATGGGGTAGTTTGTTTTGTTCTCTTAAATGGATCATGGATCATACTTGCCTCTTCAGTGTTTTTGTTTGTTTTTTTGCTCTTTTAATTGTAAACTAAACATTGGAATTTAACCATTTGTTTATTCTGGAAGTGGGATTCTATTCTTTGCATGCCTTCCCTCCCTCCTTTCCCTTGTGAGCTGTGCTCAGGAACAGGTATAAATGGAAGACCTTCACAGGTCTTTATCTGAGCTTGTATCTGTGCCAGATGTGTGTTTATCTTTAATTTTCCCTGCATTTGTATCTTTAATATCTAATGTTTTTAAAAAGAAAATGAAAAGAAAAAGGGGTGATAGGTCTTTATATCTTCTGAGTCACTTGAGAGTGTGGAGAGGCTTTGTATCAATGAGGGAGATCCAGTAGTAGCTTTCAACGTTTATTTGCTCCCATGTTAGCGTAAAGGGCAATCAGAGCACAGATTTTTGGAAGAAAAGGTGGTTTCTGCCCACAGAAGTGTGGTATATGCAAGCAGTTCCAGGAACACCTGGCCAGCTGAATGCCATAGTGCGAAGGGGTTAAGGGGTTAGTATTTGAAACTATGTTAAGGTGTAAAATTAACCACTGTGTACCATGACCAAAATAAATTACAATTTATTCATGAGTACTTACTGTACAGGGTTGGAATAGGGCACTGTTTCCTGTATCTGTGCATTTTGGTGTAGTCTATATCACTCCCAAATTAGCAAAACTACGTTTGTAGATATGTGTGTTTAAAAATGTAATATATTCCAATAATTTGTGGCCCTTTGAAGGGCCAGAGTATATAAATTTGAAATATAATGACATTAAAATGTCATGGGTAGAGATTAGGAAAAAAATTGTCCAAAAGAGACAGTAGTAAGAAAAAAAAAGTTGAGACTCACCATTTTAATTATTTTGATGGTTCATTCACTAGCCTCAAAAAGTATCTTTCCACATATGAATCAACTGAATATCTGGTCAACATTGTCTGCCAGTGTTTGGGATTCTCTTCCTGTACAACTCTTCTTTCTAGTACTCTGAAAATTCTAGCCTCTCTGTTCTTTCTGGACTATTTCCTAAAACTCAAAGAAGCAGAAACAACTTGACACCGTTAAGAATTTTGATTGAAATGGCTGACATTCCACTGAATGTTTTCAGACTTAGACCTTAATATTTGTGATAAGTCAGTTTTCTATCATAGTCCAGCAGTAATTTTAGAGTAGAGATTCCATACATTAGTTTACCAAGCAAGCATATTGCATATAAGTAAAATTGTCCAATTGTAGACATTCCCTTTACTTGCTGTTTTGTTTTTTTTTTTAATTGTTTTGGTTGACAAATAATAATTGCATACATTTATGGTGTGTCATTGATAATGTATACACTTTGGCCTGATTCATTCACACTAATTAACTTGGTTAATTAATAGTATCTTGTCTTTTGGAATGAGACCTTTGAAATTTACATTCTTAGCTCTTTTAAAATACAGTGAAAAATTGTACTGTTACTAATTATAATGACCCTCAAAAGTCTCATAAACTTATTCTTCTTTTCTTATTGAAACTTTGTATCATAGAACCAGCAATTCCCTATCTTTTTACTCCCTAGCTTCCTGCAACCTTTTTTTTTTTTTTAATGAATCCCACAAATAAGTGACATCATTCAGGACCTTCTGTCCCTGGTTTATTCCATTAAACATTGTGTCCTCCAAGGTCATCCACGTTGTTGCAAATCACACGATTTTCTTTGACTTGGATGAACACCATTTGATTTTTGTTTTAAATTTTCATTATTGTAGGAGATATCTGAGATAAGTCAACTTAGAGGTAAGAAACACTCATTTTGACTCAAGAGTGATGGTTTTGGCCAGGTTGTCTGCTGTTCCACCTCTGCTATCCACTGAAATCCTCACACTTGTTGCTCTAATTCCACTTTCTTTGTTATTTTACTTACTCAGGATATCATTTGGGTCCATATTCTCCCTAGCTCCTTTGTCTCATCTTCAACCTCTTTTCATTCACTTGGCTTAAATTTAATGGCAGAATTTTTAAACTCTTGGAGTATAAGTATGATAGGATATTATCTCTGTGATTGGTTTGTGTCATTTTACACAGCCAACTTTACAAAAACAAGATCCATGTTTGCAAGTCTGCCCTAATCCCATGAACACTTTAAATTTGGGCCCAGAATCAGATGTAAGAGAAATGAGAGATTAGAGGGATTGCTTTGAGAGATACTTTATATTGCTTGTATTTGAGGATGGAGAAGGCCACGTGGCAAGTGCTATTGGCTGTTTCCAGGAGAAGATATCCCATGAGTGACAAGTGGGAAATGGAGGCATTAGTCTTAGAACTACAAAGAACCAAATATTGCCTGAATGAGCCTATAAGCAGATTCTTATCTAATCAGTCTTCCAGATCAGAACACAGCTCATTAAGATCCTGATTTCAATTTTAGGAGACCCCAAGCAGAGGACCCAGATGCAGTGTTTCTGAATATCTGCCCTTTTAGAACTATGAACTTAAAAACAAAAATAGAAGACTTGTTTTAAGCTGCCAAGATTCAGATAATTTCTTATGAAACAATAGAAAGCCCTCTTAAATATCTCTTTAAGGGTCAGGGATGTAGCTCAGTGATACAGCATCTGCCTGGCAGGTGAAAGACCCTGGGTTCAATTTGCAGTACTAGAATATCTGTCTGTCTGTCTGTCTGTCTGTCTGTCTGTCTGTCTATCTATCTATCTATCTATCTATCTATCTTTAAAGTGGACATAAGTATCTCCTTGTAGAACACCTTTCCTGGTCTCTCCATTAGTATTATACAAGGCTGATAGATTGCACTTTTAACTTTTCCTTCACAATACTTCTGTTGTGTTATTTTTAGTACCTTTAATCCCTGGAAATAGGGACTTTGCTTGAATTATTCTTAGTATTTCTGTTAGTCTGTATATTACCTTAACATTCGTGACAGACTAATTTTATAAAGAGGCTTATTAGCTGAGTTCTGGGTGCTGAAAGTCTAATGGCAATGAGTGGAGTGGAGTCTGGTAAGCAATGTGCCTGTGGCATTTTTACCTCACACAGATGGTAATGACAGGAGTATATGCAAGCAAGAGTTCATGTCTACAACCAGAGAGAAACTGAAGCCCCACTGTCTGCTCCAAAGGACACTTCCGTTGACCACAGGCCCTTACACTAGGCCTGCATCTTAAAGGTCCCATGACTTCTCACATCACCACTCCAGATACCAAGCCTTCAACCCAGGAGCCTTAGAAGACAAACTATTTAAACCATGGCAAGCAGAAATGAATCAATAAAAACAATATAGCTCCTAACTTTAGCAAGCTTATGATGTAAGGATATTTGACTAGTTTGTATTTTTCTTTAAGGATACTAAGTAAGGGTGTAGGTGTGGTTTTGTTTTGATATTTTTCTTTTAGTGGGTAGGAATCAATGTATCACCTATTTAGAATGATTTCTAAATGTCATTTTTTGGGCAGCAGGGTCTGAAAAGTCAAACCCATGTTATCAAAAGTGTCAGTTGCCCAAGTGTAATTAAGCTAAACTGGCTTCCAGATCAGCTTAACAGGAACCATAGCTGGTTCTAGGGAAGGCATTTAATAAAAATACTTAGCATTGGAACTTTCCTGACAAGCTAGAAATAGTCTTCACTATTTTATTACAGATCTGAAAGTAAAGATTACAGGATTGATGAACACAGCACAAAAGCAACACAGAAAATTATGGCAACCTCAGGGGTGAAGAGGGAATCGATGTTGGGCGCTGCCATTCACTGTGAACTGCTGAGTAAGCCAAATGTGTAGTTTTGATAATATGAGGTTCACTTTTCAAAATATGCTGCCAAAGTAGTGGGCACATAAGCAAACCTAAGTAATTGGTAATTGTGCAAAGTATTTGCACTTTGAGTTAGAATTGAGAAAAGAAACTTGTCCCATCCAAATCTTATAGTCACCAAGAAAATATTTTTTTTTCAATTACATAATTTTAGATGGTCTGTTATGAAGGGAATGACTTTAAATTATTGCCAGGTGTGGTGGTGCATACTTGTCATCCCAGCACAGAGGAACTGAAGCAGGAGAATCACTCATTGTTCAAAGCCAGCCTGAGCTACATAATGAGTTTAAGGCCAGTCTGAACTGCATAGTGAGTCCCTGCCTCAAAAAAAAAAAAAAAAAAAATTAGTAAGAAGTAAGAGTTTTCATAAAATTATAGCAAAGTCTTGATACACTTTTGTGTCTACTATAATTGAGTGTTGAATAAGTACATTAAACTACCCAAGGATTTTAAACCCATAACACACTAGTTCTTTTCTTTGGTAATTTCTACAGAGAAGCAATTGTTTAAATATAATTCACCAAAGTAATCTGAGGCTTGTTCTATATAGTCAGCCAAAAAATAATAAACATTTTAGGACACATCTGACTTTACATATGAAAAAGAAAGTCCTGGTTACAAGATGTTATAGCGCATTCTTTTACATTTGGTTTGGAAAATGAATACATAGAGTGTAGATTTCTGCATTTTGTTTACAGAAGAACTAGACCCTCTCCCACCAAGTTTACCAGGCACAAATCTCTGAAAATAAAAATTTTACATGTGTGTATGTGTCTGTATGTGTGCACACATCTGTCTGTCTGGGAAATGGACCCAGGGATTTAGCACTAAGTGATATTCTCAGCCAGGCTGGGCTCTAATTTACAGTCCTTCTGCCTCTGCCTCCCTAAGTGCTGGAATTATGAGTCACCATTCCTAGTTTATGTTTGTTAACTTCTTTGTAAAATCAAATTGGTGGTTGTGGGAGAGGAATGAGTGTAACAGTTGAGTAGCTTTTTCAATTTTCATGTGACTCTATTTTCATTTTTAACATTATTTTCTTCTATTGAAGAAAATAGACCACAAACCAGCAAAAGAAGCCATTGTTCGTAAAGTAGAAATACTATTTCAGAGCCGGTGTCTTATTTATTTATGGCATTTGTGTCTGTATTTTAGAGAAGGGTCTACAGGATATTCAGGGCCTTACTATTAGATCAGACTTGTAGTGATTCTCCTGTTTACAGCCTCCCAAGTGCTGAGATTACAGGTGCACACCACCATGCCCAGTCTTAGTTGTCATCTCAGCAAGCCCTAGAAGCGGGGCCAGGACAACAGGTGTGGGATCCAACTGCTGGCCCAGTGCTTTAATCCACTGAGCTATTTGGCCAGCCCTATATTTTCATCCTTAGTTTAAATGTGGTTTGTTTTGTTTTGTGGAATCAAATCTTTAAATAAACTGTGAGCTTCCCCTTCTCACAGTCCTCTTGGCTCAACCTCTCAGGTAGCTGAGATTATAAGTACACATCATGGTACCAGGCTAGATGCATTTTTAATTGATGTTTTGTCTGACATATTTTTCCTTTCCCTCTTAACTTTTTTTAAGTATTAAGTAGTTAAGTATAGTTTTACTTAACCTTTGTAAAGCTAATGCAGAATTAATGAATTGTTTAGCCACTATACATATCAAGAAACAGAACATTATTAGCACTTCAGAATTGCCCATTATGATCAAAACTATTGCTTCAGGGATAATAGAAATAAAAATGAGGCCTAAGCTCAAATTCACAAAGACTTTTAACTGGAAAGTAAATGAAGATAGGAAAGTCTTGTCCCTGAGGTGCTGGAGGGGCAAAGCTGTGAGGGAGATCAAACTGGGCCATTAAACCATAGAGAAGGGAACAGTTCTTATAGGGCCTCTGGGGTGGGCCAGGGTCTGGTTGATCTTTATCTCAGTTCTGGTTTTGCAGATATAGAGTCCTTACTACTTAAAAGGCAGTCTGGTTGTTGTGAGATGATTGCTTCTACATATGGGGAGATAGCCTCAGTTTTGTAGAGGTTCTGCTGGAATCCCAGATGATTTGAAAGTTTGAAGCAATTACCGTGACTTTTGAAAGTACCTATTTAAGACATAAAAGTTGGTAGTTGAATGTCTTTGAAAATCTTTTTCCAGGCTATCTTCAGAATGAAGAGGGATGAGATGGTTTAGATACTATAAGGGCTCTTAAACCTTAAATTTTAGGATTTTTAGGATCCTCTGTAATATCTTTAATGATCAACTTGCCTAATGCAGAGCTGAGCAGGAATCTAACCCAAAGTTTTAAGATAACAGGGAGATAGATACAGTGTCTAAGTACAAGGTGGTAGTGTACCTGCCCTTTGTCTCCATTATGGTTTCTGTCTCAACACCTGCAATGCAACTAGTTAATCTGACTTTTATGATAGTCTCTTGTTGGTTTTCTTTATAATTTTGCCATCAAGTTATTCATTCCTAAACAGTTTAATTTAGCTTTGCATATAATAATGTTTTCATTTGGGTCTGAGTTACTTTGTGCAACACTTTTAATTTCCCCAATTTCATTAAATGCATGTAATACAGTTTATTCATTCTAATGTTGGTGAATAGTTGGATTGTGTTCATTTTCTCTGTATTAGGAATAGTCAGCTATTTGTAAACGTATCTTTTAGTATGTATAAAATTGGATTTCTAAAGGATATACCTGGCATCATAGACTACATATATTAAGTACTTTATAATGTCATATTATTAAACAGTTTATTCCCATGAACAGTGTTTAGAAATTCTTATTGGTCCACATCTTTAGAACACATTCTTGGTTTTTGAGGTATGTAGTTAAGAGGTATTATAAAAAGTGGTTTTACTTCCTGTCTCTTGGCCTGTATCTCCTTAAACCTTGAAATCTCAGAAATAATATGTATGTTTGTATATTAATGAGATCCTTGTTGGCGTGGAGACCCTAGACAGCTTTAGGGTGTGGTTTAGGCAGCTAAAAGACTTAACACTTGTTTAGAAAACTGGAATTTTTCAGCCCCCTTCCAACTTCTATGAAAAGAAAGGTGCTGAATGTTGACTACTAGATCACCAGTGGTGAGCATTGTAATTAATCCTGACTGTGTAATGAAGCTTCCATAAAGAACAAAAGGATTGGGCTCAGGGAGTTTCCAGGTAGCTAAACACATGGAGGAATATACCTTTTTCCCCATACCTCACCTCCTCATCTGGTTGTTCATTTGTATCCCTTATTAAAAAATAAACTGGCAAACAAAGAGTGGTGATGAACTGCTCTAACAATCAGGTGCCCTCACTTATAATTGGTTGGTCAGGAATTAGTGATATCCTAGTATTTACAACTGGCATCTGAGGATGGGAGAAGGTAAGTAAGTCTGTGCCTGACTTGTCTGATAGTTGGTATCAGATGAATTTGAAGAAAACTAGAATTCCCTGTTTTATGAAAAAATAACACTCTTCTGACATCATGTTAGAAATTATTTTATCGAATGGTATGTGAGTAAAAGGGAGCAAATTTTGGATTTTTCTCATATAGTGGTGTGTCATTATTTGGCTTTTTATGTTATGACAGTGTCAAGCTCCATTTTGTGTATTAGATGTGCACATATATAGCCTCTTCCGTGAAGTGCCTGTTACATCTCTTAGCAGTTTGCAGCAGCTCTTTTCATAATCTGAATAGTAACGATTTTGAATTGTATTTGTTACAAGTTAACTTCTTTCAAAACTGGTGTCATCAAACCAAAGATACTAATATAACAATTGTCCAAGGTTTTCCTTTGTAGTTAATGCTTTTGCTGTCTTGTTTGACAAGTCCTTGTTCAACATGAGTTATAAATTTAACCTTCTTGATGAAATTTTTGTTTGTTTGGTTGGTTTTGGTTTTTTTGTTTTTACAATTGTACTGGGATTACTTTCTTGAATTCATTTTTTTCAGTCAATTCATTAATGGTATATAGAAACACTACATTTTGTGTGTGTGAATTCATCTGATGTTCTGCAAGCTTAATTGAATTCATTGTCCTGACAGTCCTTTGGTGGACCCA
This sequence comes from Ctenomys sociabilis, assembly GCA_004027165.1. NCBI lineage: Eukaryota > Metazoa > Chordata > Mammalia > Rodentia > Ctenomyidae > Ctenomys > Ctenomys sociabilis. The sequence goes on along the minus strand of PVKA01024175.1, from coordinate 91 downwards.
ATGTTTTTCTATAAATAAGAGTATGTCATCTGTAAGTGGCAGTAGCTTGACTTTTCTTTCCATATTGGATACGCCGCCCCCCCCCCCCCCC
>PVKA01024174.1:23426-34700 GCA_004027165.1 Ctenomys sociabilis | reverse complement strand
TTTACATGACTGAGCAAAGGTATTACAATACTGAAAAATATTTGAAAACTTAAGTGAGGCTCATTTGTCTTAGGTACTCAGATAAAAAATAGATCACTAGTACTGTTGAGTAGAATAAAAAGCCAGAAACAACACAAATAGATACATAATTAATATATGAAAAAGGTCCATTGCAAATCTACAGTAAGAATAACTGTAAATTGTTCAGATTCAGTAAATTGTTTTGTTTCCAAGCTACAGGTTACATGGTAAATCAGTTGATTGTGAATAGAGCAGAATACATTGCACATGGTAAGAACAGTCATCATTTTGTGAAGTTTTTCTTTCATTTATTATGTGTATGGATGCATATTTGTTCCAGATGCAAATTATACTTACTGTAAGTTGTAGCAGGACAACCATCAAAAAGTTTAAATGACATTGTAAAAAGATGGTACTATTTCTTTTTGTTTGTTTGTTTGTTTGTTTGTTTGTTTTTTGAGACAGGGTCTCACTGTGCAGTTCAGGCTGGCCTTAAGCTCACTTTGTAGCTCAGGCTGGTCTCGAACTCACAACAATCCTCCTGCCTCAGCCTCCCGAGTGCTGGGATTACAGGCCTGCGCCACCACGCCCGGCAAGATGGTCCTATTTCTATGGGAAAAAGTTTGAATTGCCATTCCTAATCCCCACCAAATATGAAAAGAACTGATAGGTAAATTGAAGAGCAAAATGTGAAAATCAAAGTTTTAAACATTTAGCAGCATGAAGGAAATGGATTACCTTGATTAGAGTTCTTTTAATGAAGATGAGATGGGAGCCAAAATCTGTCTGAAATAGATTCACTGGTGAATAGGATAATCAAAGCAACTGTCAAAAATTAAGAAAGTTTTGAAGGCAAAGCTGAAAGTGGTAATGAGATTTTGTAGGGTCAGGCAGATACTTCTTTCTTTTTGTTTGAGACATTTTCTTGGATTTATTTGCAGTTTGGAATAGGTAACTACTGCAGAGCAGCTTGAGTAGGCAGGAAAGGGTCAGATTAGGTTAGCATAATCATTTTTGGTTCTTTGCCACTATCTCATCAGGTTTACCATTTCTCCTATTTCCTAATTTTTGAATAAGGTGCACTGTGCATTAGAAATTGAAGCAAAATTACTAGGGGTTAAGTAGGTAAATTTTCAATTTGTACTTCATGCTTTTGTCTAGTAATGTGTGAAACATGAGCATGAATAGAGTTCTTTAATAGGCTGTTGTGCCATATCCATGCCACAAATTGCAAGATGCATGGATATGCTAGGCTACCTCTTGGCAGGGACAGTTGGAGTTTTGGACAGTCATGTGTTGGCTGTTTGTCAAATACATGCAGAAAACAGACTCTGAGAAGTCCTGACAGAGAATACACATTCCATTTTGGCATTGTGATTTGGTAAGTATAAGTCTATACTTACTTTTTTTTTTTTTTTTTTGATACTTTTTTTCACAGTAAATCTTCTTGAGAGCAATTACATTTTCAAAAAAACCTGTTTAATGAAAAATTAAGGATTGTTTTTTTGTTTTCAAGAAAAGTGATGTTGAATGTGTGACACAGAATTCACTAGCTTTTTCAGGTTTTTTTTTTTTTTTTGAGACCAGGGGTCACTATGTATTCCAGGCTGGCTTTCAACTTACTATGTAACCCAAGCTGTTCTTGAACTTGTGGTGATGCTCTTGCCTCAGCCTCCTGAGTGCTTGGGTTACACACTCAGCTCACCAACATTTATTATATGTGTTACAGATCAGAATGATACCACCAACCAAATGAACTTGTAGAAACATAGACCTCTTCAATGAAGAAATTCTGTAGTTGTCATTCTCTGCATATTATTTGGATATAGATGTTAAAATATCTGGATATGGGCTAAAATGGCTTCCGAAGTTAGTAACCAACAGTACTATCCCCAAAGGTGACAAATTGTCACATGCAGTAATAGCAGGCATATTTATATTACTTTGTGAAATATGACTTTTCATTGAGATAAAAAGAAATTGAACATACCTTTGATACATTTTTATTGTGTATATATAAAGATGAAGTGAATAGTTGTTATTGAGATAATTGTATTAGAAGGTATTTAAAATCTGTTAAAAGATATTCATATGATGTAATAGACCACTTCAAATAGAAAATCATTTCATTCCACCATAGCTTACATTTTTTCAGCTAATTAATGAAGTCACGTAAAGCATTTGGAAGTTAATTATGCCAGTAGTTAAATATCTGATATTATCACTTCTTGGCCTTTTGTCTAAGATCAAGTGTAATATCTGATATTCATGGCTTATGCAGTATTACATTCATTTTGAAAGCTAGGGCCGGGGAGATAGCTCAGTAGAATAAGCACTTTCCTGGCAAGTGCAGTGTCCTGAATTCAATCCCCAGTACTGGAAAAAAAAAATGTCAGCTTTCTGATTGGGGCCAGGGAAATAGCTCAAGGGACTGAATTCAATCCCTGGTTCCACCAAAAAAAAAAAAAAAAAAAGAAAGCTGAAAGATGAAATTTTTCATTTTTTAAGTATTATAACCATAAGTTTTATCTAGGAAGAACACTATAATAAAAACAATTTTTATAATAAATCAACAGTAGAAATATTTACTTGTATGTTGCATTCAGATATAAATCATAGCAGCATCCAAAAAACAGATGTCTTACCAGAGTAGAATTTAAAGCCATGGTTGTTGGTTTAAAAAAATGTGTATGGCACATGAATATAGAATTATAAAATGTTTTAAGCATTTAAAGAATTGCTTTGTAAATCAACCAAAAATACTACAATAGTTTTAAATGTTCTGTAAAGGAATCCTGAACATTTTATTCAGCATCAGTTAGAAATATAAAAGCAATCTGTTCATCATGTGGAGTGTGTATGTATGAAGTTGTAAAGTCAAAAGTTCTCTTAACATCACTGTATAATAAGTGTCAAAACTGTATTACAAAATAGTACATATGATATGAATTTAGTCTTATGTATTTTATATATACAGTAGCAGTGTCAAGGGGAACTAAGAAGGGAATTATCCCCTTAACAGTTTTTGCCAGCTCCTTAAGTTGATGTAGACACTACTTTAACCAGAGCTATGTAACTATTCTAATATAATTTAACCCTTATCAAGTTACACTGTTAGGTCTTTTAAAGAAATTCTGTAGTTGTCACTGTTTACATATTACTGGATATAGATGGCAAAATATCTGCATGTATGTTTTAAAATGGCAAAAAGTTATTTCTTTTAAATTTTTAAATTTATTTTCGCTGATGTAGTTTTCCTATAATAAATCTAAGTTGCTTTTGTGATAAAAATTGTAATTAATCCCTCTAACATAAACAATAAAACAAATAGAATGGTGAGGTTTTTTTGTTTGTTTTTTGTTTTTTGTTTAATTGCTTCATTGCTTCGGAGAAAGTCAAGGTATCAGGCAAGGTAAAAGACCCTAAAAGACAAGAATTATACCCTCTTAGCAAGCTATATTTTGTCCTTAATGTTAAACAAATGTTATTATCTCCTTCTACATAAAATGTTCAGTATTGAGATAACTTTCTATACCATCATGAAGCAAATAACTATTTTATCTTAAAGTGAAAATGACATCAATATTTTGCCTGAAAAAGAAAGTAGTTTGTGAATCCCAGCACTCCTGAGAGGCTGAGGAAAGAGGATCACAAGTTATGGCCTAATGTGAGCAACTTAGTGATTAGTAAGATTCTGCCTCAAAACAAAACCTAAAGGAAGGAAATGAGGGAAGAATGGATGGGGATATGGCTCAGAACATGTGTTCCCTTTTAAATGATTCTGGGTCAAAACAAGAAAGTACAAAGAGGAGAAGGGTTCTCTACTTCAGTGAAAACCTTTCAGTCACAGTCTGAAGGGAGGTGAGTTCTGTGCTATCATGGCTGTGGGCACCAGGACCTCCCTGCACTGGCTCTACTTAGGCTCCTTTATGACACCCTTGCTGAGGGCTGTCATTTTGGGATACTTTACTTTCTTCTGGTCCAGCTCATTCTGAGCCTAAAGTAGGAGATTCAGTAATTTTGCCAGCTTGATTGTTGATTCATGGTTCTCATAATTTTGAACAGTTTGGTTAACTTCACTCCACACCTTTTGCCTGGGTATCATGTGGAGAAGTCTCCAAAGGGTGACTCTTTGGGGTTATCAAAGGCCAACAGGGCCAGTGTGGGCTCCATCTTGGTGAGGCATTCTCTGCTGTCCTCACACTACTCCACCAACTGTGTCTGGGCAAACTCCAGTGCCACCTCAAGTCTCACACTGTCAGATCTCCCCACTCAAATGCTGTTGCTAGAGATAAAAGTAAGGATACTGCATTGTGTCCAAGAGCTCTGGGTGGAGGCTGTTGATCAAGTCAATTGCCTCCTTAATCTTACCCTTCAGGATTATTTCCCAAATCTTGATCTGTTCAACAAGTGTTTCTAGATCCACGCTTGGTTCACTTCCAGATTCTATTCAGAATTTTTCTGCTGCTTCCTTAAAGTCCTCTGTGACTAGGTAGTTCATGATGAGAAGATTCACATCTGCTTGCTGTACATGTAAATCACTGAGCTTTTCTATCCACTCATCTTTCATAATTTCATTGGGCTTTTCTGTATAACTCACTCTGATTTATTTCGTGCCAGTCATGCCTCCCATAAGATATTTTGTGGGCAGCGGGGACTCCGCTGGCCACTCCCGGGGCCTTGGGAGGGGTGGCCATGGTAGACATCAAGCAGAAGGAGCCATGACATGATTTGTAATGCAATTGTAAATGGATTTTTTTTCCTGATTCTTTCTCAGTGAGTTCATGATTGGTTTATAGGAAAGCTATAGAATTTTTATGTTGGTTTTGCATGCTGCTATTTAGTTGAATTTATGAAATGTAAAGTTTTTTGTGTTATCCTTAGACTTTATATATAGAATCATGTTGATGCAGGGTCCCAGACCTGACCTGGATGAGTTCATATTCTCTAAAACCAAAGAATGAATTTTAGGAACAAACGGAGGTTGAGGGTAAAACTTTATTGGAAAGAAAAGCTTCTGTCGGAGAGGGACAGAAGGAGGACATAAGCAGGTTGCCTGTGGAAGCTGTCTCTTCCAGGAACTTGTATAGTGTAAAATCATGCGGGGCTAAGATGGAGAGAATGGGAACTTGCTTAGGTGGACAAGAGGTGGGACAAAACTGTGGTCAACCAATGAGATTACAAGCACCATTGCTCAGGTAAAGTTGATTATGCCTAGGACCAAATGGAGAAGCAAGTCACAGAGTAAGTGGATATGAATACAGGACAAGATTTCTTCCTATTGGGGGTTGGATTATGGGACAGGGTCTCTTCCATTGGGGGTTGGGATAGTGACTCACTTGGGCCTTTCCAAGTGATCAATACTTATTTAGAATATCAATCCTAGGCACTACTCTTGTAGCATTTGTTTGGCCTTTAGGTCTTTAGGTCTGGTTCACAGCAGAAGCATCTGTCCCTCCAATAGTTGTCTTTGTTTTCGGTGGTATCTCCTTCGAGATGCCTGGCCCTGTCTGACTGCCTATAATATTTCTAGCTAACTCAGCTGCCTACAACAATGTTATCTACCAATAATGATATTTTGACTTCTTTCTTTTCCTATGTATTCCTTTTGTGTCTTTTGCCTAATTGCTGCTTCTAAAATGTGACATACCATACTGAATAGGGGTGGTGAAACTATTCATCCTTGTCTCATCCTGATTTTAGAGAAAACCCTTTGGTTTTGCCCTATTCAGTATGACAAGTTTGCCATATATAGCCTGTATTGTGTTGAGGTGTGAATCTTCTGTGTTTAGTTTTTTCAGGGTTTTTAATATGAAAGAATATTGAATTTTATTGAAGGCTTTTTCTGTATCTGTTGAGACAGTCAAATGACTTAATCCTTGATTATGCTTATGTAGTATATTTATTAGTGTATGAGTGTAGTATTTATCAGTGATACAGTGCATCACTGTAACTAAAGCGTAATCCTTTTGGTATGTTGTTGAAATTACTTTGCAAGTATTGTTGGTAATAAATTGCTTGCTTTAGCATTTACCTAATAAAGTTTTATTGTTTCTGTCATTAAAGAAGAAAGAATTCTTACATCTGTATTCATAAAAGATATTCATCTGTAGTGTTCCTCCATTTTATTGTTGTAGCTTCATATAGTTTTGGTATCAAAATGATAATGTCCATAGAATAAATTTGGAAGTGTTCCTTCCCTTTCTATTTCATAGGATAGTTTGTAAAGCATACATATTTGCAATTGTTCTACTTTTTGTTTGTGGTTGTTCCCTTTGCCAATATCAAGTACCTTTTTGTCTTTTCTAATTTTGACTTGAAGTCGGCTTTGTCAGAGATGAATATAACTTCTCACTTTCAGGAAAGTCCCATGTTCATGAACTATCATTTAACTTTCAGACTGTGTATATCTTTACTAGTAATGTGTCTGTGCAAAGAGCAAAGAATTGAGTCTTGTTTTTTAATCCTATTTACCAATCTGCCTTTTAGTTGTAGAATTTATATTTATATTAAGTTATTTTTGAAAGATGTTACTAATTTCTATATTGTTCTTTATACTATGTATCTTTCCTAAGTAACTCTTACCTGCTTGTGTGCAGAATGTTGGAGTGTATGTGTGTTTCTTTTAAATATTTTCTTCAGTGCTGATTTGGTGTCATGAATCCTTTTGTTTAGACTTACTGTAGGAGATATTTATTGCTTCAATTCTGAAACATATCTTTGCTGGATATAGTTACCTCTCCTGGCAGTTATTTGATTTCAGGGCCTGAAATGCATTGTTCCTATTGGCCTTTAGGTTTTTATGCTGAAAAATCTACAATGGGTTGCTTTTACAAATGGCATATTTTCTGGGGTCTTTTTGTTTGTTTATTTGTTTGTTTTGTTTTGGGAAGGTTGCAACTTTTAATATTCTTTCCTTGTTCTGTGCTTTTGACATTTTAGCTATAATGTGACATGGGAAAGTTCTTTTCTAGTCTTAGCTCTGTGGGGTTCTAAATGTCTTCTGTACCTTAATGTTTCCCAAAATCTTAGAAATTTTCTTTTTCATTTCACTGAATAGATTTTCTGTACCTTTAACCTTATGTTCCAAACTTCTTGGATATTTTGTTTGTAATTTTTTTTAACCTTATTTACCACCTGAGAGTGATAATCAGCCAAGACCTGAATTTGTCTTCTGCTTGAGCCAGTCTGTTCATGAAGCTTTCATTAAATTTTTTATTTGACTTACTGAAATTCTCATTTCCAAGTTTTTTGTTTGGTTCTTTTTCAGACTCTTATCTTCCTTAATTCATTTAGCTATTTTTTTTTTTTTTGTATCCTTTTTGAAGTCACTAGTCATTTAAAAATTTTATCTTTTGAATTCTTTGGCATTTCATCTATTTTGATATGTTTGGAATTACTAAAATGAACCTTATCAAAAATAAAATGAACCTTATGAACATTTGGAGAAGTTTTCTTGCTTTTTCATGTTTCTTATGTTTCTGTGTTTAGATTTGTGCCTCTGTTGGAAAGGCTGGCTCTTTCAACAACCTTCATTGAGGCGTTGATCTGTAGTGCTAATCAGAGAGAAGAAAATAAACCATAGTAAAAATAATACAAAAACAAATCAATCATTGAAATACAGTAAAACCTAATTAAAACAAACAGCTATTCTTCCAAAAAATAGAATAGAAAGGGGCAAAATAATATAAACTAAAAGATTAAAAATTATGTAAAATTAATAACAATGTCATAACAAAAATGGAAGAACTGGATAAAGGGTAAAATGGGAGAAGAAACAATTCTTTTCTCTTTCTTTTCCTTTTTCCTTTTAATTTTTATGAAGAGCAGTTGAGAAACAGTGGTAATTAAAGAAAGCACCCAGCTCATGCTTGTAATCCAAACACTGATTAAGTGAGGCTGAGGCAGCAGAAGCATCTTAAGTTCAAGTATTGTTGGGCAAGTTAGTAACTTACTGAGACCCTGACTTAAACATTTTCTTATAAAAAATGTTGGAGAGTCAGGGAAGCAGACCACTGAGTTCTATCCTGGAGAGGGCAGTGGTAATTACTGGGTAATCTGAGCTTAGTCTGCTTAGAAAAGTCACATGTAGTGGTCCCCACCAGAGGCAGACCTCCATGCTCACTGTGGGTTATAGCCCTCTGAGACTTCTTACACACTACAGTGGATTTCTTCTCCAAAGCTTACACATAATGCTGGAAGAGATGCTTTCAGGCTAAATCTCCATAATGGATTTACAACTTGTCACAGCCATGGATTTCTCTTAAAATTAGAGCTGCTCATCCAATTATCACTGCCCCTGCTAGCATTCACGTAGGACTACTTATGTTTGTAGACATGGGTTTGCTGCTCCCTAGAGACCTGAATTTGGTGTTGTAGACTACTTCATAGTTCTCTGTATTGCTCTTCTGCTTACCTTTTTTCTACTTTCTTGTCACTTCTTTCTTGATTCCTGGAAAAAATTTCTCTTTTTCTCTCATCTCTCCTTTCTAACTATTCTTACAAAAGCGATGAAAGCTACTTCTAGTCTACTATTCTCTGTTTTAAAAATAATACAAATTTAGTGTTCATGGTCTGTTTTTTAGTTGGTGTTATTCTATTCCAGACCTACCTCAATTGTTGTGTTTTATTCCATTGTTTTTGTATATGATTCTTTGAGTAAATTATTTTTTCTAAGATAGGGCTATTCATGAAGGTAACTTTCTCAAGAAACATGTACTTGTGGAGCTAATTTTCATTTCTTGTCACACATCCAGAAGAAATCTGAGTTAAGATATATATTAATCCAGTCCACATGTTTTAGAATTAGAAACTAGATTAAAAACATGGACATTTTGTAAATTTCTAATCTAGTCATCTCTTCATGTTACAGGAAAGTTAAAGGAGGTAATATTGATGTACATCCCTCAGAAAAAGCACTTATTGTTCAATATGAAGTAGAAGCTACTATTCTTGGAGAAATGGGTGATCCAATGTTGGGAGAACGAAAGGAATGCCAAAAAATGTAAGTTTTTAATTTGTATATATTTTAAAAGTAGTGAATCTTAACTCACCTTGTACAAATCTGTTATTATTTTAATTTTTATGTATGTAGTAGTATTCTTCATAACATACTTCAACTCAGTGAGAGATTATATTGAACTCTTAACTATGGGCGAGCCAAATAGCTTGGCGGATTACAATACCTTCAAGCAGGCACAGGGGCTTGGAGTTTGATCCCTGGACCTGCAGTCCTGCCCCCATCCCCAGGGTGTGCTAAGCAGGCATAGTTTAAGAAGTTGAGATCTCAGGTAATCCCATATTCTTCTCTCGAATTGCAGAAACTAGCATGATTTTCAGAAATTCCCAAAAGTCAAGAACATTCCGCTATACAGATAACAAACACATTGAGAGGCAAATTAGAGAAACAATAACTTTTACAATCTGCAGAAAATGAAATACCTTGGAATTAATCTAATGAAGTCAAAGATCTTTTCAAGGAAAATTATAGTACTCTGAAAAAAGAGATCGTGGAGGATTTCAGAAAATGGAAAGATATTCCTTGCTCCTGGATAGGAAGAACCAACATTGCGAAGAGGGCCCTACTCCCAAAATCGCTGTACAGATTTAATACAGTCCCTATGAAAATAACACCAAAATATCTCCCAGACCTAGAAAATTGTTACTAAAATTTATTTGGAACCAGAAAAGACCTAGAATAGCAAAGGCAATCCTGGCCAACAAACACAAGTCAGGTGGCATTATAATTCCTGACTTGAAATTATACTACAAAGCTACTGTGATAAAATCAGTATGGTATTGGCAAAAAAATAGACCTGAGGACCAGTGGAATAGACTAGAAGATGCAGAAGCCCCTATGAGCACCCTCAACCACTTGATCTTCAACAAAGGGACCAAACATGGTAACTGGAAGAAAGATAGCCCCTTTAACAAATGGTGCTGGAAAAATTGGCTCTCCACATGTCAAAAACTAAAACTTGACCCAGCTCTATCACCATGCACTTAGCTAAAGTCAAAATGGATTAAAGATCTAAACATTGAAACAGAAACACTAAATCTCATGGAGGAGAAAGTAGAAGGAATTCTTGAAGACGTATAAGTAGGAAAAGAGTTCATGAACAAAAATCACATCGTACAGGTAATAGTTGAAAGAATTAACACCTAGAACCTCCTCTTACACATCAAAAGTGAAAAGACAACTCAAAATTTTGGAAAAAATCTTAACTAATAAGCACTCAGACAACAGTCTACTCTCTAGAATTTATGAAGAAGTAAAACACATTAGTGCCCCCAAATTTAAAGACACAATCCAGAAATGGGTAACTGAGATGAATACATACTTCTCAGAGGATGAAATTAAAGAAGCAAATAAATATATGAAAAAATATTCCACATCACTAGCTATCCATCAAATGCAAATTAAACCAACCCTGAGATACCATCTTACCCCAGAAAGAATGGCTATCATAGAGGCTATAGGGAAAAAGGAACCCTTCTGCACTGCTGGTATTAATGTGGCGTGGTGCAACCATTATGGATATCAGTGTGGAGAATCCTTAAAAAATGAGGTCTGGAAATCCCTTTCAAGCCAGCTATCCTCCCATTGGGAATTTTGCCAGAGGAACTAAAAACATCATACCATAATGATATATATGTGTACCTATGTTTATAGAAGCATAATTTGTGATATCCAAATCTTAGAAACCATCAAGAGGCCTGTCACCTGAGGAGTGGATGAAAAAGATGGGGTATTTCTATACAATGAGTATTACTTAGCTATAAAGAACAATAAACTTGAAGCCTTCATATTTAAGTGTATGCCACTTGAAGATATACTCATAAGTGAAGTAAACCAGACCCACTTGTGTAAATATCAGATAGTGTCCCTAGTATAAAAACTTAAAAGAAGAAATACAGAAAGATATAGTACAATTAAAGGAATGTGAAAACTTTAAGATTAGACAACGAGGAGAGGGCAAAGAAAAAAGCACAAGATGGGTAAGACAATGATTCTGAGAAACATCAGCAGGTTTTTGAATCTAGAAGTAAATTGGTAGGATTCCCACCCTGACGATATATATGCTGTTACCTGGGAACTAAGCAACTCCACTGAAGATAGCAGTGTCTAATAGTAGGGTCATGCTTGGTATTCCTGTCATTCTGGTCTTCTAAATACATACTACTTGTCATGACATTCCAATTATTGCCATACTGTCTCTCAAGTACGTTTGTTTAAAAAAAAAAAAAAAAAAA
>PVKA01024174.1:0-23326 GCA_004027165.1 Ctenomys sociabilis | reverse complement strand
TTTTTTAAATATTGTTTTAATTTTTTTCTCCATATTCTGTAGGGACTTAAAGTCTAGCATATCAATACTTGACGGAAAATACCTGTCCCATGTTATGCCTAAGATATTTGATATACAGACAGATAGTGAAGATAAACCTGACTACATATGTTGTAGGTTAATAATAAGCTTGTCTTCTAGAGGGTTAACAACCTAAGTTTACAGACCAAAAATTAGAAAAAAAGAACAGCCAACATTTTGGCCATAGCCTTTCAAGGTCAGTGAAGACTCAGGATTTAGAAGAATGTATACTGTAACATCATGTAACTCAGCTGTTTCCCAAATTTGCTGATCAAGGAGATGATGGGGCCACAGAGGAATGTGATTGATGATGTAGAGTGTGCATAAGGACAGTCACATGTAGAGAAAGCATTGTCTTCGGCTTTCACAGAGAGCAAATGGTCAAGCAATGCCCATGACTTATCCACATGGCTGATACTGAAAAAGGATCTGCAAAGTGTGGTACAGGGTTTCACGATAAATCTTGAAGGTACTTGATTGACCATATGAGATACCCAAGTTACATTTCTTGTTATATAGGTCTTACTTTATCTTGTTCTTACCCTTCCAGCAGAAAATGTGAAAATGAGGTATTAAAAGAAAAGCCTTATTAATATGCTGAGTTGTAAAAGGCTCAAGTGAACACCTTATGACATTGCTAGTCCTGCGGATAAACCACTACTCAAGCACATTGGCATACTTTGCTGAATTTACCCACCTACAACATTTAAATGACAGTGAAATACCCTTCTCTGACAAAACAAAAAAAGGGGATACAAATGAATGTCCATTTTGTATCTGTATATTCAAAATACTTAGGATAGATATACAACTACATTCTCTTAATTCAATAAATAAAAATATTTTTTCTAGTAGTGTTATGGACAGGGTATCATGCTTGCATCTTATACAATGAATAACCACTAAGACAACATTATGCAATACATTTAATGAAATAGACCTACTAATTGGCTTTGAAACTGTCTCATAAGTATTTGTTTCTCAATAAAATTATTTTAAAAATTGTATTACTAAACCTAATATACTAAAACATAAATAAAAAATAAAAAATACTTTTTAATTGTTGTGAAAATAAAAGAGAAAAAGTTAGCTACATGGTAGGAGTTACTGCCAGCTGTGGCAGGAATAAACACATTTAACTCTTAGAAAAGCTAACACCTTAGTCACTCAACTTTGTGTTACTCAAACTTGACTGTGCAAGATTTGGAACCAAATCATATTGTGGGATCAAAAGAAAAATGTGGTTTTATGACTCATAGGTTTTTATCAGTGGTCAGAAAGAGAAGAATATAATGTATATTCAGACAGATATGACTATCATTAAATTTGAGATGTTCATGGTACTGCCCAGACCCAGGCTTATAAGTCATTTTGTAGTGTTAGTTAAAGGAATGAGAAAGTATATCTTCAAAAGTGTTTAGTGTCCTGAAGATTTCTTTGAGAAACTGATGACTGTGGTCCAAAAATAATATAGATTCTACTTTGTGAGTTTTTAGTAGTAATAGTGGTAGTAGTAGTACTACTAGTAGTAGTTTTGGTTTTCATCTTGCCTAAGTAGACATGATGTGCTTAATGAGCCTATGTATTTATTAGTGGATTAAGCTAATAAACACGTAGCTGACATTTTATAGAAAGAGTTTTTCCTTATTTCTCTTTTTAATAAATGAAAGATTTCAAAGAGAAAATACATAACAACAGAAAATCTGTCTACTACTTTGAATAGAAAGACTGCATCAGATTGGTAATTTATATTTTTATAGAAAACAGACCTAAAACATATTTAAAAGCCTGTTTGTATTAGACCAACACTTCTATTAGAATGGCTAACATCTGAAACACTGACAATAACAAATATTGGTATGGATGTGGAGGAACAATAACTCTCATTTATAGTTGGTGGGAATTTGAAGTACCATACAATTTAGAAGAAAATTTGGCAGTTTCTTACAAAGTTAAACAAAGCCAAACAATACATCAAGCAATTATGCGCCTAGATATTTATTCAAGTACATTCAGGACTTAAATCTACAAAAGTACTTTACTTTGACTATAGCTTTCTTCATAATTGATAACAATTGAAAGTAACAAGGTTATAATTTAATATTGAGTGGATAGAAAAATGTGGTACATTCATACAATCATGTGTTATTCTGTAATAAAAAGTGAACTATCATCTTATAAAAAAAGGCATGGAGGAGGCTGAGCATGCTGGTGCATGCCTGTAATTCCAGCATTTGGGAGCCTGAAGAAGGAGTATCAGTTTGAATTTGAGGCTAGCCCAGGCTATAACGTGAGCTCAAGGACAACCTGAATTGCATAGTGAAAGACTTTATAAAAAAAAGTCATGGAGGAACCTAAATGTATATTAGTCTTTAAAAGCTCTATATTACAATTTTACTTATATGGTATTCCAGGAAAAATAACACTATAAATATAGTATAAAGGTAAGATATATAGGAGGTGAAATACAAGACATTTTTAGGGCAGTAAAACTGTTCTGTATAATATTGTAATGATTAATATATAATATGCAATTTATCAATATCATAGAACACAGAGTAAACTGTGGGCTTCAGTTAAAGATTGCATATTTCAGTACTGGTTCATCAGTTGTAAAATGCCACATTAATGTAAAATAATAGTGATAGAAAATAGTAGAGGGCTATGGAGAAAGCTCAGCAGTCTTAATGCCTGCCTGACCAGGTTTGATTCTTGGTATTGCCTGCTGTGTCAGCCACCAAAACCAAGCATGATGGTATGCACCTGTAATCCCCATGCTTGGGGAGGCTGGACAGGACTCTGAGCTACATAGCAAGACCTTGTACCCAAGAAAGAAAAAAAAGGAAAGGAAAGGAAAGGAAGGAGGGAAGGAGGGAGGGAAAAAAGAGAAACTGGGATGGATGTATATATAGGAATTTTGTACTTTTTGTACAATTTTTCTGTAAACTTCAATCTCCTCTATAAAGTTGGGCATGGTGCACATGCCTGTAATCTCAGCATTCTGGGAAGCTGAGGCAGGAGGATCTCATTTGAACTGAGCCTGGGGAATTTAACAATTTAGTGACACCCTTTTACAATATTATATATATTATATAATATTATATGTAGTTAAACTTCATTCTGTTCTTTATGTTGTATCCAAGCTACCAAGATTAGGGTAGTGCCAATCCAATCAGTGGATTGATCCAGCTGTCACCACCCTTAATCCCACAGCACCCCTAAGCCTCACATCATACCATGGAGTCAGTCACACATACTAGATACAGCCACCTCTGAAAAAATTCCCATCTAAAAGCTCAGGCTTTGGGGGTACATCAAGGCACAAACCATGACACTATGGGTGGGTGTAACTTGGGATGTGGCTCAGTGTAAAGGCCCTGGGTTTGACTCTTAGTATTACAAAAAACAATTTGGTAAAACATATAGGCTTATAGAATTTCTTTTGTGGTTCCTCAGATTCATTGAATTAGGCAAGATTTCCCCATTCTTTGTTGAAATGTGGAGAAAAATTTTGAATTTTTCTTTAAATGGACTATTTCTAATTTCTTATGGCTAGCTAAATATATTCCAGAAAGAGTGCATAATTTAAAAGTCTTCAAAGGTAAAACAAAAATAACTGTAATATATTAAGGAAAAAAATGACAAAGGGCAGAATATTATTAGGGTGTTGTTGCAAACAATAGATGCTACTCTAGCAAATTTAAAACATAAAAAAGGATGTATTAAAGATTATTATGTGGCTCATAGAATTCCTGGATAGCAGACTTACAGTTAATAGCTGGGAATGATATCTATATTACTCTGTTGGGCTGATTTAAGAGGAGACCATCTGTGTCCAGTATTGTCCTTATGCTAGGTGTAGAGCAGTTTCTCTGAAGTCTGCACCCCTGCTTCCTCTAATGAGTGGTCTCCTCTGCCTATAAAACAAACCATCTTTACTAAGAAATAATATTGTGCAGTGAGTGCTTGCTTGGTTTTATTTTTTGAGTGTAAGTCCTGGATGACAACATATGTTTGACAGTCTTTTGTCAGTAGTTGGACTTTATTCAGTACCAAATTTTGTCTTGATAGTTCCCCCTCAAATTATAAGTTCATATAAATAGGCAGTCTTAAGATTCTGAACCTGCTTTTCTTGTTGAGTTCCAAGAAATTTCCAAAATTTATAAAGGAAGGGAGGGAAAATAAAGGAATAATCTAAATATAAAATAAACATTTTTTTCTCACAGAATTCCTCTTGAAGATGTTATAACGCATCTTAAAAAAAGAGTACTTTTTTCTTTCAACTGAGTGTGTGATTGACACCACAGAACTAAATCTAAAAATAACAATCTCTTCTTTTGTTCCCAATTTAAAAAATAATAAACAGTTGTGGGCAGTGTGAAAGACAGTGATAAGTTTATGCTAGTATGGATTCTCAAATACAGTAAGGATAAAGACCTTTTTAAAAAATAAATCCTTCCTTGCCCATAGGGCATGCTGAGATGGCAATTGAAACTGGGTGTGGTGACACACACCTGTAATCCCAGCACTTGGGAGGCTGAAAACAGGAGAATCATTAGAAGTCCAATCTATGTAGTGAGACCCTGTTGACCCTGTAGACCCTGCCCTAAATCCTGAGGGGGAAAAAACAAGGTCTTTTTGTAAAGTACAACTTCTAAAAATGCCTCCTTGCCTAGAGAGAAAAAAAAGCACTGCCTTGTATTTATCTAAGCCTAATTGGAAATAACATTTATTTGCCAAGATTCTATAGTCAAGTGCATATGGACTGTATTGCCTATAACATATTTTAAAGTAGTATCGAATTTATTATGTATTTTTATAATGTCTGAGTTGGAAATTGAATTTTTTGCAGTATTCGCCTGAAGGGTCTCAATGCCAACACAGATATAACTTCCCTAGCACGAAAGGTAGTTGAAGAATGTAAACTTATTCATCCTTCAAAACTAAATGAAGTAGAACAGCTGTTGTATTACCTGCAGAACCGTCGGGATTCATTGTCGGGAAAAGGTAAGTAGAACTCTTTTTAAATGCAAATCATTAATTATTAAATTATGATTTAGATATTTGAGTATTGAAAGGTTTTATTTTGGGTCAGGGAGATAGCTCAGTAGAATAAGCACTTGCCTGGCAAGCACAGGGTCTTGAGTTCAATCCCTGGTATGGAAAAAAAAAAAAGTAGCCAGTGATAGTTTAGGAACCAGGGAGATGACTTAGTGGAATAAGCACTTCCCTGGCAAGTGCAAGAGCCTGAGTTCAATCCCCGGTTCCACCAAAAAGGTTTTATTTTAATCAATGTTAAGAGCAAGTAAGCAAATGGAAGAATAAACATACTAGTTTTCTAAATGCCAACTTTGATGCTTCTGCATAAAGTGGTCTTGATTCTGTTTCAGTTTGTGTGTATGTGTGTGTACACATACAATAAAATAAGAGTTAAGAAAGGACTCTTTCATATTGTTTGTAAAATAATAGAGAATTTAGGCCAGAAGACCCTCTTTGTCTGACTCCACTACTAGACTAACATTTTCTAAATTTCTTATTGATATTTAGTTTATAATGAATGAATTACTTAACTGTATCTGCTAAACTACACTATTTAAGATACTAGAGCTAAAAAAATGATTATCTGTGAAGATATTTTCATGTAATCAAAAAGCAAAACAAAAACAGGCATTAAAATGGAAAGTATACTGTTTAACCTTGCTGATTTCTAAAATAATAATACTTTAAAAACAGCAAATCAGTGTGGAAATTTTGATTAGAGTAAATTTAGAAAATGAATAAAATTTTTACACTTTTAAAACATTTATCTTTTTTTTTTTTTTAATGTATTTGCTATAGGGTATCACTAGGCAGGTCATACTCATAGTGGTCCTTTTGTTTTCAGGTTCCTCAGTGCTGGAATTACAGGCGTGAGACACCATACTCAAACTCCATAATGGCTCAGTGAGCCCTGGGGTGGTATAGGGGATCACCTCGCTTGCCCAAAGGTGCTTGGTACACTCAGTTATCTTGCTGGCCCTTGTCTTCTCTGCCTATCTATACAAAATGAAATGATTTATGCCTAATATATACTTATATTACACATGTATGATCAGTGTGTTTTGTCAAATAATCTGAATGGGTATACATTTATTTAAAAGAAAAAGTGGGGCCAAGGAGATAGCTGAGCAGTCTAATCACCTGCCTGGCAAGCACAAGGACTTGGGTTTGAACCTCAGTACAGTATGCATTGCTGGCACCCCCTCACCATGCTGGTCACAGAAACCAGGTGCAGGCCTATAATCCCAGCACTGGCTGTCTAGGAGTCTGAGCTGTATAGTGAGACCCTGTATCAAATACATAAATAATTAAAAGAGTAAGAAAGAAATAAAAGAAAAAGTAGGTACTTGAACTTGATTGCTTCTAATCATACAGCACTCATATTCAGTACTTATTAATTATTGATAAATGCTGTCTTGTGAAAAATACTATCAAAGAAAGATTTATTAAATATGTAAAAGAATATTCTTATTAACATGTCTATAAATTATGAGATAGCATCTTCAAATACATTTAAAGTGAGCAAATTAGGTTTTGTAATATTTTAAGATATGTGTACTTAGTGTCCTACAATATTGTTAAAATTGATTTTTCATGGTGCCAAATGGGCATTCGTAGTAAATGGCTTTAAGCCAGGCAAATTCCTATTGCTGAGTTTTCATGGCAAATCAGTATTTCCCCCCTCTAGGAATTAAAGGAATGTGAAGGTATTTTTCTACATGGGATTTGATATTTTGCAGGCAGAATCCTTGCCCTAAAGGTGATTGAAAGAAAACAGTATTTGATTTTGTGATTCATTATCTTAAGTGATTTTTTTTCATTTTCTAATTATAACTACTGTCATAATAAATTACCTGATTGAGGCAAAATTTAGCCATTGAGATTATATGACCTCATCTGGATTGGCTCTTACCTCTGAAAATAGTGAAGGTAAATTCTATTATATGTATTTGCTATTTATAGAATCAATTTTGATGCTTTTCAGATTTAATGTACAAGCATTGCTTAGTTTTTTGAGCCCAGATTACAAAAGTATGTACTTGCAAATTACTGGAACTCAATACCTTTCACATACTAAGCAAGCACTTTATACCTACCAGTTCATTTTATTTCATTTCATTTATTTTATTTTATTTTGAGGCAGAATGTCACTAAATTACCTAAGTTATGCTCCAAATTGTGATCCAATTGTCTCTGCTTCCTAGGTAGCTGGTATTAAAGGTGTGTGCCACCAAGCTCAGCTAATAAAGTATCCTCAGTAGTTTTTTTTTTTTTTTAAGGAAGTAAAATTAGGCTTTTAATTAAATAATTCACTATAACAAATGACTCAAAGTTGTATACAATACCTTTAGATACCTCCTACTTACGAGTTGAGTAAATTAATATTTATATTAAATATTTGTTTTTAAATTTATGATCTTTTATGAAAACAAAACCATTTAATTATACATTATTTTGACTTTTAAATACTTTTTTTTTTTTTTTTTTTTTTTTTTGCATTACTGGGGATTGAACTTGGGACCCTTTGCTTGCCAGGCAAGCATTTACTCTACTGAGCTATTTCCCTGGCCTTTAAATACTTATTATTTATTCTTTTGTTATTTATCATATTATTGAGATTGTTAAATTGCTGTCTTTTCTTTGCCTTAATAATTTACCTTTCCACTTTAAATGTGAATTATGAAGGGAAATGAAGAATACTTAAAGTTGATTATTTTACTTCTTGTTAGTAAATCTGGTTAATGACAGAGGAAGTAAAAATCACTGCCCAACATAATATACAAATTAAAAATTTTCTTAGTTCATCCTCTACAATATAGTCATTAGGATAGATGGATGCATTATAGGTATGCTTTCTTTATGCATTTGTAAACATAACTTTTATCAACCAGTCTTAGTATTTCTAGTTTAGCTAGCATTAAACTTAGATGCTCAATAAACAAAAATTGCTCTAAAACACTAAAAACCTGTGTTTAATTTTAAAAAAAAAACTTTTTACAGAAAAAAAAGAAAAATCTAACAAACCTAAAGATCCACCTCCTTTTGAAGGAACTGAGGTAAGACTATATGAATTCTGACCAAATAAGTGATGAATTGTAAGCTATTGACTTATGCTATCAATGATGCATATAATTATGTTAATCAAATATGGAATTTAAAACTGATTGAATTTAGATTTATCTGAAAAAGACATAATTGTATTTAATTGATAATATTCAAAATTATTACTTGTGGTTATAATGAATCATAAAAATGTTTTAATGTTCTTATTGCAATATATTTTGAAATACTGTTTAATCTGTTGTACTAGATACAAATTACTTTGTATTACATTTAAAATATCCTATATTGATGGGCAAATTGTAGAATACACACATATATGTATATATGTGTAAACAGTATTTCAAAATATATATATATTTTTACAAAATGTATATATATATATATGTATATATATATATATGTATATATATATCCAATTTTATCAAACTACCCAAAACTCTAAGATCTCCATCTGCAAAAAGATGGCTACTGGCAATTCTTTGGAAATTTGTTCATTGTTATATAGGATAGTATATTGATCACAAAATTCATTCCTTGTTACTTCCTGGTTCCTTTGTTTTAGATTGATGAAGTTGCCAACATTAATGACATGGATGAATACCTTGAGTTATTGTATGAAGATATTCCTGATAAGGTTCGGGGTTCTGCTTTGATCCTACAGCTTGCTCGAAATCCTGATAACTTGGAAGAACTACTATTAAATGGTGATTCATGTCTATAAATATTGTGAATAGAAAAATTAATGTAAAACTTCCCTACTCTGTGAATTTGGATTCATAACTTATTATGGATATACATACTCACTTTTCATCTCTTAACTATTTATATTCTAATGCTAATCCTTTTTTTATGTTTCTCTTGCCTTCTTTTTATGAAGTAACTTTTTCCATCTTTTTACTTTCACCCTAATTGTTTCTTTCAATATAAATTGCTTTTATTGCAGGTAGCATTTGGTTTAAATCCAGTGTAGTAATATTGAGCCTTCTTAGCATTAATGTAATTACATATAAGGTAGAATTTGCATCTAACATTTTATATACTTCTTGCTTTCTCTGTGCCATATACATTTTTGTCCTTATATTCTTCCACTATTGTTTTCACTTGTGTTATTTTCTTATTTACTATTTTATCCCTTTATTCTATAACTATACCTTCTTCGATACTGTATTTTCTTAGCAATTTCCTTGAAGTATAACTAACACTTTTGTGCAATCTTGTTCACATTAATACTAACTTTATTTCAGCAGTATATAAAAATGTACTCCAGAATATTTTTTCCTCATTACTCTTTATATTGCTATAGTTATGCAAATTTACTTACCATATTTATACACTGTAAGCCCATCAATACAATATATCACATTTTTATAAATCAAACAGGCATGCAATCAGAGCTATGATTATATTGCCTTTTTATGTTTTTCCTATTAATTTCATAATGCAGATTTAAACTAGTGTTTTTACTAGTTGATTTTTTTAGTTCATATCTGCAGTTGAGACATTTTAATGAGTTTTTCTTAACAGTTTTTAACTACAGAATTTCTATTTGGCTCTTTTATAATTTATATCTCTTTAATGAACATTCTCATATGTGGGGGACCACCTGAGCAGCTCTCCTTGAAAGAAGAGCGACTGTCTCCATTTTGACTGAGTCTGATCCTGTTTCTTTGTATTGTTATGTACAGAGCTGGCTAGGACTTCTGTTTATCCTTCAGTTGGCCTTAAGCAATGTGTATTGGTCTAGCTGAGGTGCTGGTGATAGTCTTTGAAGGTGGCATGCATGTTTCC
This sequence comes from Ctenomys sociabilis, assembly GCA_004027165.1. NCBI lineage: Eukaryota > Metazoa > Chordata > Mammalia > Rodentia > Ctenomyidae > Ctenomys > Ctenomys sociabilis. The sequence goes on along the minus strand of PVKA01024174.1, from coordinate 13,375 downwards.
CTGGTAAGCCTGCTGCTCCTTAATGTGAGCTGGGTGGAGACAGGATGGTAGAGCTAATGCTCTGCGCTGCCAGCTGGGATCGAATCTCAAGATAGAGGCTGTGACTTCCTGGGACTTGAAAGACTACATCAAAGCTGAAGCCCTAGACTTCCCAAAACATTAAATACTATATAATACAGATTACTCTCTCTTCATATCCTCTCTGCATATGGCAGAGGTAAATTTAGGCCACCTATCTAGCTGAGCTGATAGTAGTCACCTACTCCCCACAATTCTCAGTCAATCCTCTTGAAGCCACTCCTCCACTAAATAAACACCAGGTGAGGCCCGGGGTCGCCCTCTTGGTTCCAGAAAGCCATGGCAAGACTTAGAGCCCTTCGACTCCCCAATGATTAAAAATATAATTTAGTGTCCTCATTTTCGCCATGGGTTGCATGGAAAGTGGTAGATTGGAATCAACTTGATGGGATTCCAATAATGTAAGTTTGGGATTGCAAATATTGGTTTCTTTGAGACGAGGACCAGGAAGTGTCTCCTACACTCATACATTCCCATTCTTTCTTTTAATGCTTTAGACATGGTTTTTTGAAACATAACTTACTTAAAATCTTACATCATAAGTTCAAAGTTTGTGCTTTCTCCTGGATAGTTTCTATCAACTAATTTATTTTCTGATTTATAGTTGTGCTATTCTGGGGGCTAGGGAGATGGCTTAGTGGAAAAAGCGCTTGCCTGGCAAGCACAAGAGCCTAAGTTCAATCCCTGGTTCCACCAAAAAAAAAATAGTAATAATATAGATGTGCTATTCTGTTTCTTTGCATGCCTCATTGAAATGGTAACCTGTGGTAATTCTGAAAATCAGATTCTTTCTCCAGGGCTTATTTTTAATGATGTTTGTTTATTGAATTTCATAATTCTGTGAAGTCTGTGATCTTTGTCTGTACAGCCACTGAAATCTTTAGATCTATATAGAAATTTAGTTCCAACAGGTTTTTCCCAGTTTTCCCATTTATTTATGCAGAACTGAATTTTTTCCTTAACCTTCATAGAACTCATTTTTGTTACAAGTAGAAGAGTAGTATTGTAAGTTATTGGGTTTTTTGTTTTGTTTCGTTTTGTTTTGTTTTGTTTTGTTTTTTATGTTGAACAGCATTTAGTTAATGAGTCCTTTTCCTTTCCCAAGTTTAGAAGTGCCTTTCCTATACTATGGCTACCATTCTTTTATGGAATAGGTACTTCTTGAAAACTTCCTCCTTGCCAGATACTGTTCCCTAGCTTTATGGATCTCTTTATTGCTCTTTGTCTGTTCCATTAGTCTGATAATTCCCATGCCAATAGAATAATGTTTATTCTTTTATTTTGTATTTTGACAATAATTGTAGGATATGCAAGAAAAATGTTCCCATCTTACCTTCTTTTTTCTTTAACATCTGTTTTGCTGGTCTTGTGCATTTGTTTTATATATTTGTATGAGATAAATTCAGCATATTTTGTGGAAACTTGGTTGTGATTGCATTCAATCTGTAGACCAATGTGTAATGATTTTCAACTTGTTATAAACTTGGTATTTTCTTTCAGCTACCTCTTGATAACTTTTGTGCAAGTCTTATAGCTATATTTTTTATTGAGACACTTTTTGTTCTAAAGGCAAATCAAATCAAATCATTGATGAAACCTAAACCTACATTTATGACATTATAAAAGTATTTCTATAATTTATTAAGAAGTACTATTTTGTCTTGCTTACAATGATCAAAAACCTTGTGGGGATTACTTCATTGAACAATGTTAAGCCAAATTCTTACTTAGTAGGACTTTGTGGAGATTTTGTGTGTTATAATGAACATTACCTACCTATTTATCTAACCTTTCAGTAATTCTGTTCAAAACATGCTATTCCAGGGCTCCACATTGTGAATATGGATAATACTGTGAAATGCTGTTTCAGGTTATTTTTCAGTTTTCTAAAATCCAGCAAGTGGACTAATAATAGGTCTTGTTTGGTAATGTATCCAGAATGCTGCAATAAACTGAACATTTTATAACCACAATAGATATTAATAATTTTATTAAGTACAGATGCTTATTTAAAGTACTTAAAGACCATTAAAATAATTTCTATATTTAACACACACACGCTGAACCTACTGTACTGCTTTGAATTCCATTTGTAATTTTAGAGGAGCAAACAGACCTTGGATGTTTCTCAGCATGGAAAAATTCATTTTATCTTGGTTGAGCTGGAAATTTTTTTCTGATAATTCAAGAGCATGACTTGGTAACAGTTCATTTTTCACACATGGAAAACCTTTCCGAAGAAGATCATGTCATTCAAAAGGTCCACTTGCTGAAAGTTCAGTAACTAGAATACTGTTCTTTAGCTGAGATCCAAGTCTCCTGGCATTCATCCTCAGTCCGCTGTGTGAATGGCCGTGGAGTCCAGTTACCATCAACTGGTGCGGCTGCTCCAGATATGACTTTTAAATAAATAAAATAAAAATTTTACCTAGATTTATTCTGATTTTTATATATTAAATCAGATATTTTTAAAAAATCATACTATAATAATAAAATTCCAAACAGAAATGCAAATTGAGAGTGGCCTTTTTATCATTTGTATTGTCAGCCATAAGTATTATGTTACTTTACCTAAATTATATTTGTTGAAAGTTTAGACATGTTTTAAGTAAAACTTGTGTTTTAGTTTCTAAAATAGCTTTCTGTATTGGAAAGAAGCATCCTACTTTTTCGTCCTAGTTTCATTTTATCTTTGTTATTTATTGATAAGTAGACATTTAAAACCAGTCACCCTTTATATGAGTCAAAGCAAATGTTCATTCTTATGTTGCCTTTTTCTATAGAAACTGCCCTTGGTGCACTAGCAAGAGTCCTGAGAGAAGACTGGAAGCAAAGTGTTGAGTTAGCTACAAACATAATTTACATCTTTTTTTGCTTTTCCAGGTAAGTATAAAAACTATAAAACAAAAGGAGTCTGTTGCTGTCAGTCTGTAGCTTATTGGTTCAGACTTTTTATTCTTGCTTATGCTGTGCCTCAGAACTCAGTTTTTCTCTGATTCCTATTCTTGGTCATGTTTTCAGTTATTCTTTTATTCTGTCTCCACTAATCCTTGCATATATACACATACACAATGGGTTTAGTATGTGTTTTAGTATTTAAGAATATGGGCTGTGAAAGTAGACTGTCTTGATTTGAACCCAAGCCCTGCTATTTATTAACTGTGTGATTTTGTGTTACTTAACTTCTCTGTGCCTCATTTTCTCCTTGTGTAAAATTTGGATAGTGAAAGTAGCACTGTCTTCAGAGTGAAAGATTGAAAGCTCAATAATTTTGGATTAAATAATTAAGAATTAAAATACTTGAAATAAAGCCTAACCCAGAGTAAATGCTAATTGTTTTTGTACATATTGTTTTATGTACACTTATATGTGCAAATATAAGTATATAAACATTGTGCATCATGCTGTTTATACATGTATTTTTTTACTTTCAATTTTATTTTTTCTGTTCTTTTTGTTTGGTTGGGTTGTTTGTTTATAACATAGTTTACTATATAGTCAAGGCTGGCCTTGAACTCACTATGTACCTGAGGCTGGCCTTGAGGTCATAGCAATGCTCCTATCTCAGCCTCCTGAGTGTTGGAATTACAGATCAATTTTATTTTTTAATTGCTATAGAAAATTAAAACTTATTATTGCTACATACATTTATTTTGGTACCTGTTATTCAATCTTGTAGTATCTCTGTCTTCTGTCCCCTCAGGCCTTCTCAGCCTTCAGTAGCCACTTTTTCACTGTCTACTTTTTTAGCTTCTACCTATAAGCAAGGACATGTGGACATGTGGTACCTGTCTTTCAACCGGATTAAGCCTAGGTTATTTCAACTAACTTTGTTCCAACCACGTTCCCACAGACTATAGGAAAATTTCTTTTTATATGGCTGAATAACATTGTGTTTATAATGACATTCTATTTTATTTGAGAAAGATGCTCATTGAGACACTTTAAAATTTTGCACGCTAATTTCTAGAGATTAACTTCTCTCAAGTTTCTAAATATATGCTGGCATTAGCAATAAATATTTATATGGCTTGTTTAGGAAACACTGACAAAACATTATTTTATTCTTATTCTGCTATCAACTTTGTATAATGTACAAGTCTAATATAGTTACATTATTTTATTAAGTAAGTAATAGACTGGAAATTTTGATTGCTTAATATGAGCTTTTTTTAAAGTATGTTTCATTTCCAAATTTTTAAAAATAATTGTTGTTTTATTTCATGTTATTTTTTGTTACCGGTAATTAAATTCATGACCTTGGACTTGACAGGCAAGTGCTGCACTGCTGACATACCTCCCTGGCCAAAAAATTGTATTTAAATTTGGTGGTGCATTCCACTGATCCCATGCAGGATCCTGAGGCAGGAGAAACATAAATTCAAGGCCAGTCTGGGCTACATAGTGAGATCCTATCTCAAAAATATATTTAAAGTAACCTGAAGATTTAGATTTTCTGATATACTATAGATATTGGAATTGGGTATGTCAAATTTATTTCCTATGTTGTTTGTACAGGAAATTGCCAAATTCAAATTTCTTATCAAACAAAATATGTTCCTTTAAATATTAAAACCTCTTCTTTCAAGCTTTTCTCAGTTTCATGGAGTAATCACTCACTATAAAATTGGAGCTCTGTGTATGAATATCATTGATCATGAGCTAAAAAGACACCAGCTTTGGCAGGAAGAACTTTCTAACAAAATATATTCCTTTAAGTATTAAAACCTCTTCTTTCAAGCTTTTCTCAGTTTCATGGAGTAATCACTCACTATAAAATTGGAGCTCTATGTATGAATATCATTGATCATGAGCTAAAAAGACACGAGCTTTGGCAAGAAGAACTTTCTAAGAAGAAGAAGGCTGATATCCTTTTAATGTGCCATTTTGATCCAATCTTGTCTTTTGCTATACATTTTGGATGGGCATGATGGTTTTTTAATATTAATAATTGTATTACCGTGCAAGATTATATTGAAGGTTAAGATGAACATTGAAAGTATGGGAATAGAGTTTATCAGTACCTTTTGTCTCTTCCCAACTATGATTACTCAGTCAGGTAAAAAGATCTATTGGTTAGTGTAAGTATGGCTTACTGTTGTTGTTTATGCCCATCCTTCTCAGTATTAAGGTAAATTTGATGAGAATGGAAATAAATTTTTTGAGGAGCTTAAAGTGCTGTTTTTTAATTATTTAGTTAAATGTAAAAGTACTCTTCTTAATAAATACAGTTATACTTCAGTTCATGAACTTGATTCTTTCCATGATTCTGCTTTCAAACTAAGTTGGATATGAACTGACACATATTCAGTGGTCAGGTTCATTGTTGACTTTATGGGGGAATTTCCTTTGATTTTCTTCCTGTTCAGTTTGTAACCAGAACTGTAGAGAAAATAGTTTTTGAACTAAGGTACCAATGTATAATTTTGAGAGGACTATATAGAATGATGGAACCTATGAAAGGAAATTTAGAAATAATGTTAAAGCTGTCTTACAGTATAAATCTTTATACTTTCTCTGACAATTATGTAGCTTGTTCTTTAACAATGTTAGGGACTGGCCAGATAACTCAATGGATTAAAGCGCCTGTTTAGGAAGACACAGGGTTGGGGGTTCGATTCCCTTGATAGCTGTGCCAGCCCCACCCCCAGGGCACACTGAAACAGTGATTGAGACTGGGCATGGTGGCACAGGCCTGTAATCCTAGCACTTGGGAGACTGAAAAACAGGAAAGATCACTACAAGTCCCATCTCTGTAGTGAGACCCTGTAGACCCTGTACAAAATGTATTTTTAAAAAATAAAAAAATAAATGTCCTTAGGGCCAGCCAGGTACCTCAGCAGACTAAAGCGCCTGCTTCGGCAGGACACATGGGCTGGGGCTGGATCCTGGCTTATGGTGCCAGCTCCGCCCATGGGGTGCACACCTGTAATCCCAGTGCTTAGAAGCTGAAAACAGGAAAATCACTAGGAGTCTGATCTACTTAGTAAGACCCTATAGACCCTGTATCAAATACCAGAAAAACACAATGTTGGTATATTGGTTTAATTCCTATATTATTTCCAACATCATAATTTTTCTAGTATTTTGAAGATACTTATTGTCTATTATAATATACTTTTTCTAGGTCAAAAGTCCTGGTTTATTTATATCTGTCCTAATATGACATGTTTTACAGATCAGCAAGTTATGATGATAAAATTCCTTTGAATTCAATGTTTATTGGTGTCTTTTGAAAAATGTAAACATTCCTGTTGGGCCCAGTGTCATATATTTCTAAACACTCTTTCGTAAAACAACAATAAAAAAAGTGGACCCTATTCATTGGAGTATTTTTCTCTTGGCATTGCTAATCTGAAGAGGGTGCTAAAAAGCTTTAGATTTAATCTGTGTCTTTTAAATATGCTGGGCATCTCTCTTTAGTGGAGTCTAGCATTGTTAGCAATTAAAGTACTCCTTCTAAGGCAGTACTCTTTGCATGAACTCACTTGTAATCTGTTGAAAGTTGTAGTCTTAGTAATTGTGAAATATTTACATACATTTTTCTTGGATATTGGTAATTCAAATATTTAATGAAGTTCAAATTTCCTCACTGAAGGACTGAATCCAAGGAAAATTCTTGAACCTTTTGGCTAAAAGATCCTATAGAGAAGAACATATTATTGATCCATTGCTAGAGAAAGTAGCTAGATAAAATTGCTTTTAATGTTTAGTAGTGCTGTTCTTCATATTATTTTCAGTAGGGTTCTTTTTCAGTTAGAATATGTAGTCCTTAACTTAAGTTTTTACTTGATGAAGACATTGAAAACCAAACCTTGAAAAAGGATTATGAGAAAGCCTTTAAAAAGTACCAGGGGCTTGTGGTAAAACAAGAACAGCTATTGAGAGGTATGAATTCCTAAGCAATGAGAAAAGCAACAAATTTACTATAAATAAATTTGTTTTGTTCTCTTTTGTCAAAAGTAATATCAGAATAATTAAATGTTCTATAAATTTTAATATGTTGAGTCTTTTTATCCTTGTAATTTTTAAGTGTCTATTCTACTGTATTTCTCTACTTAATCCTTACATGTATTTCAACTTTTTGTATGACCTTTTCTTTTTGGTACCAGGAATTGAACTCAGGACCTCACGCTTGCCAACCAGGTGCTATGCCTCTGAGGTATATCTCAGACCAGCCTTTTCAAAAAGAATCTTCATCTCAAAAACTATGTATTTTATAAAGTGAATTACTTAAATGCTTTTCTAGGAAATTGACATAAGAATTTTCAAAATAATCTCTTAATAGAAAGTAATTCCTTGTTTCTAAGTATTATTGAAGAATAAAAGACATTACTAACAAGATTTTGTAGTCACAATATTTTATGGTGACCAGAAAGAATGATGTGTGCCTTTAATTTCTATATCTTCAGTTCCTGGCTTGGATTTCAATACTTATTTTTTGTTTAGCTCATTGGTTGTTTGATTAGTTTTTTCATTGTACATGGAAATATTTGCCAACTTTCAAAATCATTTTAGACTTTTTTTTAGCACTAATACAGAGCTTTCAAAAGTATTTCTTGAATAATTTAGTTCACATATTGTTGAACATACCACATTTACAAACTCAATTTTTTATTCATACATAGTGAATGCAGTCATTGTGTAGATAGTTCGTACATGTATATGACACATACTAATTCTTTTAAGAATTTCCCTTTCCCTTCTCCCTAATTGCAGTCTCCTTTCCCTTTTCAAAAGATCTTCCTAATTCCTATTTTATATTTTTTATTTTGTTCTTTGATTTTTTAATCACAATTTAAGCTTGCGTGTCTTGTTTTATTTCATTTAGTGTTGTGATCTTAAGGTGAATCCATTTTTCTACAAATGACTCAGATTTATCCTTCCCAGAGTAGTGTTCCATTGTACAAACATCACATTCTCCTTACCCATCTGTTGATGAGCATATTACTTCAACACTTAATATGAATTATACTATTATAAACATAGGTAAGCATGTATCAATGTAATTATGGTCTTTTTAATGCTCTCAAGAGGACACTTAGAAGGGGAAGAGTTATGTTGATGGAATTTCTAATTTTAGTTTTTTTAGAAATCTCCATATTAATTTCCATAGTAGTGTTACTAGTTTACATTCCTACCAGCAATGTAGAAGGTACCATAGTTTTTCTCCATAGTCCTTAGGTTTGTTTTTCTTTGATTTCTTGATAGCTATTCTTTTTGGAGTAGTTGCAATCTCAGTGTTCTTTTGCCTTGCTTATTTCCTGCCCATTTGTATTTAATTTGGGCGATTAAATACATTGAGAAGTGTCCATTCATTTAATTTTCCCTTTTTGGGGGTTGGGGGCAGCGAGTTTTTTATTTTGTAAGGTCTAATTTTCTTGTTGTATTTTAGATATTAATCCTTTGTGCAATGTATAGCTGCTATTTTTTTTTCATCTGTAGATTATTTTTTCCTTCTCTTGGTTGTTTCTTTGCTGTGCATAAGCTCTTTGGCTTGAGATCCATTTGTTGATACTCAATATTATTTCTTATCATTCAAATTGCCTAGTTTTTTTTTCTAGCCAATGGTTTTGTTTTAATATTTAGATCCTTGATCTGTTTTTGCCATCAGTGTAGTCTGTGATGAGAAAGATAGGTCTAGATTTAATTTTTCTTTAGTTGATCTCTTTATGAAGATCGGAGGAAAAAATCATCCATTATGATTATGTTGGGGTTGATTTGACCTTTTATATCCAGCAGTATTTGTTTTATGAAGTTAGGTGTGCAAGTATTCAGTGCATGCATATTTATGGTTGTTATTTCTTCCTGTTGAATTGTTTGATGAGCTAAAATGTTTTGATCACTTTTGGCTTGAAGTTTACTTTGTCTGAAAATAAAATTTTTAATCTTTGCTTTCTCTTGGGGTTCTCATTCATGGAATACTATTTTCCATCCTTTGCTTTTTGTTATATGATTTTTTTGGATTAGATGAGTTTCTTGAAAGCAATGAACTATTGAATTTTGTTGTTTTTTTTTAATCTAGTCTGATACTCTGTGTCTTTTAATTGGAGAATGAAGCCATTTATATTGAGAGTTATCACTGAAAGGTATTAACTTATTCCTGTCATTACCTTCTTTTTGTTTTGTTCTCTACTTCATTTTTCCTTTTTTTTAAGAAGTGTTCTCCCTGTCTAGTGTATTCATTTCTCAAACTATTTGGCTTTGTAGACTTCATTGTCTCTGTCTAGGTTTTCCCTGTTTGTTTTTTTTTTTTTTTGAATGCTTATTTGGTAATCATGAATTTTCTTTGTTATGGAAAGACCTTTTCTGCATAAATTTTGAGAGACAGTTTTACAGGATATAATGGATCAATGTGCTATGAAGTTATTTTCTCTGGGACTTGGAAAACTTCACTCCAAGCTTTGGATTTGCCTTTATACCTGATTTTTAGTTTTTTTCTTCTCTCTGACAGCTTTAACATTGTCTTTTTGTTGGATACATCTCAGATTTTGACTAATGCTTCGTGAGGAGCTTTTTTTTCATAGTACCTATTTGGTGTTTTGTAAGGTTCACTTAACTATATGTTGACTTCTTCATACTTGGATAATTTTTTCTATGATCTGTAAAGTTATTTTTAATTCTATATATGCTATCTTCTGATTTCGAACTGCTGTTAGCTTTAGTTTAGTTTTCTTATTACCTACTCACTGTTGAGTGACCTTTTCTTGTTTTCATTTTTAAAGCTTCTCTAAGTCATTTGTCATGAATTTCCATTTTATCCTTAGTTTCTGATATGCTTTTTTATATTGTTCATCTCTGCTGTTTATGAATTCTATAGATTTTGTTTGTTACCCTTTTGTGGAATTTATTATTTATGTTTTGACTAAATGGTCAGCTCTTCCATTTTTTGTTTCTCTTATATGTATAGTAATTTTGGGTTATTACCTCTTTTATTTATTTTATTTATATATTTTTTCTGTACTTTAGGGAAAAGTCTACAGGGTGTTCAAGGTATCACTACTAGGTCAGACTCAAAGTGATCTTGTTTACAACCTCCCAAGAGCTGAGATTTCAGGCACGTGCCACCACACTCACTCTCAGTTGCCATCTTAGTACGCCCAAGGGGTAGGGGCATAGCCATTATTTCCTCTTTTTACTCACCAAGTTTCTTTAGTTCTTTTTAATCGTTTTGCATGGCTCAGCTATCTGGTGTTTGTTCTTGTCTATTGCTTACCCTTGAATCTGCTTTGGGAAAGTTGGAAATCTTTGAAGATGTTTTGTTGCCTAATTTTTCACCTCAATATATTTTGTGCTAAGAGTTGAGGTTAGACACAATTTTCAAATAATCTGGAAAAAAATGTATTATCTATTTCAGAGTATTCTCCAAAATACCTCAAATTTGAAAAAAAAAAAAAATTTCCATGTGAGACTTTTTTAAATCTGTAGGTTACTATTTTTAACATGTGAAACTTAGCTCTGTTTATAATTAGGTTTTTGTTTTTTTTTTTAATCAAGTGTTTGTTGAAAAGCAGCTGCTTTATGGTAACAAATGAAAACAAACCACACTGGTTGCAACAGTATTGAAATATAAAATATTGATAAATCTCAACATAAAATTTAAAAGACCTATATACAGGAAACTAGAAAACATTACAAAGAAATTAAAATTTTCAAGAAACATTTTAAGGTGTAATACATGAAGATAACAATTTTCTATGAAAATTCAAATCACTAGAAATCATTAAAACAATTTTGAAGAGGAAGAAAAAAAATTCAGAAAGCTAACATGACATTGCTTCCAGAATGAATATACATTTATAATATCTTGTATGGTTTTAGGTTCTCACATTGGTGGGAGATAATACAGTACTTAAACTTATGAATGATTAATTTCACTTACAAGTATATACTCAAGTTACATCCATTTCCTAGAAAAGTCACTAATTTATCCTTTTCATGTCTAATAGCCCATTGTATGTTACACACACACATCTTTTTTATCCATTCCTTGGTTGATGGACATTTAGGTTGTTTCCAAGACTTTGCTATAACAAATTGTGCTGTTGTAAACATTGATGCACATATATCACCGTGGTATGTTCTTAGTTCTTCCAGGAAGATGCCTAGAAGAAAAATAGCTAAGTCAAATGGGACCTAAAATTACCACACTGATTTCCATAGTGGTTGCACCAGTCCACACTTCCACCAACAGTGGAAATGGGTTCATTTTTCCTCATAGCCCCTCCAACCACTTGTTGTTAGCTGATTTCTTTCTAGTAGCCATTCTTTCAGGGTGAGATGGAATCTGATTGTTTCAATTTGCATCTCTTGAATGGCCAGTTGTATTGAACATTTCTTTGTGTATGTGTTTGCGGTTTGTATTTCTTCATCTGAGTCCAATTTTTGATTGGATCTGTAAATCTAAGAGATCTGATTTTCTTTGAGTTCTCTATATGTTCTCAATAGTAATCCTTTGTCTGAAGAATAGCTGGTAAACATTTTTTCCCAGGTTGTAGGTTGTCTCTTGACTGTTGGTTTCTCTTGCTATGCAAAGGCTTTTTAATAAATGTAGTCCCATTCACTGATTCTTTGTAATGATTTCTGTGGAGGATTTTATTCGTAAAGTCTTTGCATACACCAGTGTCTTCAGGAGTTTTACTATTCTGTCTTCCAGCAAATTTAATGTTTCTGTTTTAATATTTAGATCTTTTATCCATTTCAGATTTCATATGATCATCTAAATAGATGCAGAAAAGCTTCTGACAAAATCTATTCATCATAAAAATCCTAAAGAAAATTGGATATGGTGAAAAATATGGGTGCAATTGTAATCTTTGGCATCTATCTAATTTATCTCTCAGTGGGTTTTTTATCCATGTACAAGAAGGCTGTTGATTTTTGAGTGTTAGTTTTGTATCTAGCTATATTGCTGAATGTACTTATTAAATCTACCAATCTTTCAGTGGAGTCTTATAAATAAAGTATCATATCATCCACAAATAATGATAATGTAAACTTTTCTTTGTATATTGTCATTCCTTTTAATTTTTTTTCTCTTGTTTTAGCTCTCTAAAGGTTTCCAGAACTTCGTTGAATAAGAGTGGAGACAGTGGATATCCTTGTCTTGTTCCTCCTGATTTTAGACTGAAAAGTTTCTTTTTGTTCATTTAGTATATTGATTGTTGGTTTGTCATAGATGGCTTTTATTAGGTTTAGATAAAGACCATCTCTTCCAATTTTCTTTAGGATTTTTATCATGAATAGATACTAGATTTTGTCAGAAGCTTTTTCTGCCTCTATTTAGATGATCATATGATTTTTGTGTTTGGCCTTGTTAATATGATGTATTACATTTATTGATTTAAGTATGTTGGACCATCCCTGCATCTCTGGAATGAATCCAACCTGGTCATGATATAAGATCGTAATGACCTGCATTCTGTTTGCCAGTATTTTATTGAGGATTTTTACATCTGTGTTCATTAGAGAGATTGGCTTATAGTTCTCTTTTTTACTTGGGTCCTTCTCTGATATTAGTTTCAAGGCAATGTTTGCTTCAAGGAATAAATTTGCAAGTATTGTCCCCCTTTCAATTTCATCAAAGCAGTTAAAAAGTAGTGATATTGTGGGGAACCACCTGAGCAGCTCTCCTTGAAAGAAGAGCGACTGTCTCCATTTTGACTGAGCCTGATCCTATTTCCTTGTATTGTTATATACAAAGCTGGCTAGGACTTATGTTTATCCTTTAATTGGCCTTAAACAATGTGTTTCAGTCTAGCTGAGGTGCTGGTGATAGTCTTTGAAGGTGGCACACGTGTTTCTCTGGTAAACCTGCTGCTCCTTAATGTGAGCTCGGTTACCTCAGTTGGTAGAGCATGGGACTCTTAATCCCAGGGTCGTGGGTCTGTGCCCCATGTTGGGCATCAATTGTAGGAGACTCTTCCAGGTCCTCGTCTCAGTCAAAGAAACCAGTATTTGTAATCCCAAACTTACATTATTGGAATCCCATCAAGCTGATTCCAATCTACCACTTTCCATGTAACCACGGCGAAAATGAAGACACTAAATTATATTTTTAATCATCGGGAAGTCGAGGGGCTCTAAGTCCTGCCATGACATCGCTTTCCAGAGAGCGACCCAGGGCCTCACCTGGTGTTTATTTAGTGGAGGAGTGGCTTCAAGAGGATTGACTGAGAATTGTGGGGAGTAGGTGACTACTATCAGCTCAGCTAGATAGGTGGCCTAAATTTACCTCTGCCATATGCAGAGAGGATATGCAGAGAGAGTAATCTGCATTATATAGTATTTAATGTTT